>VXBQ01010478.1:155631-256746 GCA_013400175.1 Phainopepla nitens | reverse complement strand
CTCTTCTCTTCTCTTCTCTTCTCTTCTCTTCTCTTCTCTTCTCTTCTCTTCTCTTCTCTTCTTCTCTTCTCCTCTCTTGACTTTTTTCTCTTTTCCCTTTTCTCTTTTCTCCTCTCCCCTCCTCTCCTCTTTCTCTTCCCCTTTCCCTCTTTTTATCCCTGATTTATGCTCAGATTTGCCAATATCAGTTTTAGCTGGACATGAACCTTACACAGTTGAGTTTTGTGAATGTGCATTCCTTGGTGCTCATTGGCCTTACATCTATTCCAATAACAGAAACAGAGAATGACGGACAAGAACAAGATGAATGCAGATAGCAATATGTCAGCAGCCCTCTGCTATCTGCTGACATAATCTGTCAGAGTTTACATGGGGATTACAACATGGGATAGAATAAAAAGGAGACAAAGGATATAGAGAAGCTTGAAGGTGATAATAAAAAATTAATCTATGTCTCCTTGGTTTTTAGCTGCTGAAAAATACATGTTAACTTAATTCAGATAAAATTTATTCTTTAGCGGTTGGAGTCTTAATCTGACATTGTTTTATTAAAATGCACCATGAATATTAAATAGTAGGTGACTTCATCTCCCCACATTAAGAGCAAAGGCATTTGTTTTGAACTCTTGATCCTCTTTGTTTGCTTTTTGTTTCATGTGTGTGTTTTCTCCGTTGACATTATTCATGATGCTGTGAGATATAGTAGCGAGCTGGGACTCACTCTGAGTGGTGGTGTCTGATGTCCATTTGGAACAAGTTCAAACAACCCAAACGGTCCAGGGAAAACTCTAACTTCTCTTGTAATCCCCACCTGCCAGGAAGCCAAGCCCAGCTGCAAGAGAACATCACAGTTTGGCAGATCTCCATCACAAGAAAGGTATGATTTTTCTCAGATTTAGTTAACTCCTTAAAGATTCTGGCAATGCAAGCAAGCTGATATGCTCTTCAGAACAGAGAAGGTTCATATTATCAACATCTAAGAACAAAATCATCATTGACACTGTATTTCAAATTGCCTTTTGAAAGATCAGGAAGGTCTGTCAATTAAACTGTTAGTTGGTTAGAAATACAGGGATTATACAGTCAAATTTTCACTAGAATTTTCAAAAGACCAAACTCAAATAACATGCGTAGCACTACTTTTAGCCTTGATTCAGCAGGCTTTTAGATACTTATTTAACTTAATGCCTGTACTTCAGTGCAAGTGCTTTGCTGGACAAAAGCCCTTGTGAACATATATGAACTCTTAGAAAGTACCTGAAGGAATCAATCTTTTCTGACACTGAGGGAGATTTTAAATAATGGCTTAGTTCCTGGCTAGAGTAACTGCAGATTAGAGAGCTGAAATGTTCAATGACTTAGTGTGCTTCACTTCTACTGGTTTCTTGCAGCAACAGTGAACAATGAAAATTATAGGCTTGGTCTGCTGCCTGATGATAGCTTATCCACATAATTGTACTGCCTGGAAGCTTGGCCTAACTGGGAGACAAAAGACAATGAAATTCAGAAAAGTGCTGTAGGGTGGGCTGATATCTTCACATGGCACTTGCTCACTTTTTTTTCCCCAGGATCACTGAGATTTCCTACCTATATAATACATATTTCCCCTCTTGTCCTTGGGCATGCTCAAATAACTAACAAATAAAAACTTCCTTTAGCCATAGGTATAATATGATATGAATGCTTAGATGCCAACTACTGCAGCTGAGCTAAGCTTGTCATATTCTACTGTTGTCTTTATATTAATCATTCTAATGGTTACTTATACATTGAAGTATAAGTTTAAGCGTATCACCTCAGTTACATAGTCCTTGTCTGAAAATACATATTTCCTGCCTCTGGCACCTACTAACCCAGAGAAAAAAAAGTAAGTATCTTAAATTCACTTGAAGTCTTAACAAAGAAATCTCGGTTTAAATGCAACAATTCCTGTTTCAAGGCTACATATGTATAGCTAAGTCCCAGCTATCTTGTAAGCTCCTGTAATTGGAAAAGGAAATGTTCATTATCTGTGAAACTGGCTTTTTCTTCCATCTCTAATGCTGTGAAATGGAAAGGGTTAGCCAGTCTTTTATCCAGATGTGACCTAATCAGTGTCTTTCAGAGACAACTTTCCATGTGGACATTGCCATCTCTTGAGATCAACTAATTAGTTTCTCAGAAGAAGCTATTATAGTCTATTGGGTATGTACAAAACATCTTCAGAAACTACATAACAAACAAACTCTCAGTAGACTCCTATTTTATGCAGTAAACCGTACATATATCTCCTGCTTAAAACTGAGTTACATGTTTATACCAAAACCCTGAACATTTTAAATTTTTTTTTGAGGAGTTGATAACTGTATTCATGCTCTTGGTTTAAAACAAACAGAAAATTTCACTAGTTAGGTGTGGACATGCAGATTTAGATGTCTGGAGCTGGAGCTTCAGAACCACTTTACTCCAACATAAGGGAGAACTTCCCTTTACATAGACAAGCTTTCTTTCTTCCCTAATCTGAACCACAAATTCCTGCTGCCCTTTTGCACCCACACTGAATGCTAAACTGAACCAAGAAAATAATTAGGATGAAAAACAGCCTGGGAAATGGAAGGAGACTGTGAGATATATGGGGTAATTCTTTTCATTCAGATTAGTTCCCTGAACAAGGTCAATCCTTAAGTCCAACAGGAAGACACAGCTGGAGATGGGACAGAGGGTAGGATTGATTGTCTCATGCCATTTAGGTTGGTTTAAAGTGATTACATAACTGCTATCTTAGTTAAGATATTAAAGGTAGAGAGCTTTTCTGTAGCTTATGATTTTCTTGGATTCCAATCCAGCAAGATATTTAAGTAAATCCAATCTAAAGTTTCCTGCTAAAGCAGTACTCTAGTATTTTTGTTTCTTAGTTGACTTGCTGAAGCAGCTGATTCAGGGCAACTGAAGTTCTTCTTTGTAACTCTTTCACTTAAAAATATTTAGCTGTTTTAAAGCAAGTATTCATTGCTGCTACGAAATATTGTTTATGACCTTTTTACTAAGTAGCTACAGCACTTCAGGGAAGAAAAAGAAAGACATAAGCTTGGCAAGGAGTAAAATTCCAGGTAAGGTTTGTGTTTTTATTAGCCCCAAAAGAGTTGGATGTGATTTAACTAAGTTATACAATGGGCCGTGGAGTATATTAGATGATAAAATTGACTTCTTCTGCTTTTCCATTAACTCTGGCACCAGTAGATAAACAAACCTAAACTCATATGTCTTGATGCACAAGGAGGAATGCAGCACATTAAGGAGGATGGAGGTCTCATAAGTGCTTTCCTAGCATAATAGCTGGTAAGCTAGGATGGAAGTCTAATTTCCTTCTTCATCCTCAGTGGGAATACTTGTGAGACCTTAACATGTTGTTGTAAGGAAGATATGCAGCTTCCCAAAGGACACCTGAGAAATCTTCAGAATCAGCATTTTCCAAGGTGTTTTGCTTTCTTAATGGAATAGATGAATATTGCAAAGCTGAACATTGTGGGGGGTGGATAAACAAGACAGGGTCATGCCTGGGTGGTTGCGCACATTACATGATATGTAGGCAGGGCTGTTATCCAGAAGTAGATGAAACAGGACATATTTATTCATCCATTTTTCTTTCATAAATACTTTCTAAAACAATCCTTTGAAACTGGCTGAGCAAGCATCAGCATGGCAGAAATGGAAACTCAATATGTCACTGCTAAGGTTGCCTTTCTAACCTTAATGGTGGCCATTTGCATGTATTTGTTGCAGGGTGGCCCTTCTTACATTCAGCCACATGGATTTTCTCTCAAAAGAGACATACTATGCAGAAATTCCCAAAAGGTTTGCTCTATATTTTCCTTCTCCTCTTTCTAATCTCACAGATTTCATGTCCCTGTTAGTGCTCCGCTCTCTTCTTGTTAAATCATCTTCTCCTATGTCTTGATCTTCACACTTTTTTTCATTTTTTTCCCTAAGAAATTTCCCAAGTTTATATTTATTTCTTATATTAATCATATATTATTCGATTCTTATCTAAATAACAAATGTTATACTACTTAGTACACAAGCACTAAACTATGCCCTGTCTCCCTTCCACAAGATAGCTGCACTCTCCGACCTGCAAGCACAACTGCTCCCTAACCTAGTTCTGTCAGAATGATTTTATTTGTAAAATTCTCACAGAGAAGTGTTTTCATAGGTTTTAAAAACCAAACTCCTTTGACAGAATCAGGCTGGGGACAGCTATGTGTGTAGTTATAGTAGCAAATCTGAAGGGGGAGTGGGAACCTTTGGGGAAGCAGAAGGGAGGGGCTGGTGATGAGCCGTCTACATTGTCTCCATGCTTACATTATCCACATTTCTAGCAGCAGTCCTACCAATATCTGACTGTACCCTGGCTAAACAAATTGTCTTAACTTTTTTTCTTTTTTCCAAAATGACAGATCTGCAATATAGAACCACAATGCTCTCACTTCATTAGACTTTCGTCTAAACCTGCATTTTTATTTTCTCATCTGATTTTCCTTATTCCCTTCTTTTCCTCATTCTGTGGCAATTTCATTATGCTTTCATACTGTTCAGTCCTTCTTTCCAAAAATTTGGGTCTTCATTTACATCTCTTCTATAGTCCCTTTCTCAAAGCAGTTTCTCCCCAAGTCTTATTAGACAAGCTCTTTCTTTTGCCTTGTTCTAATTAAATTGTGAACTCTTTGGGTGAATGAACATGGCTGAAGTGTGCAAAATGCTTTTACTGTGCTGGTCTGCCAAATTATAATAACAGCAATAGTCAACAGGATTCTGAGCTTTGAGCACAGGATATGTCATGCTGCAGAAAGTAAGCTGATAAAAAGAATAATTATTTTGAAAATGAAAGGAAGAAGGTGTGCAGCAGTGAACAATTTAGGAAATTCAGAACAGCCAACAGCCACTGACACATGGAGACGACAAGGAGAAAAGACAGGTCTTGAGACAGAAGAGAAACTTCACACCTGAAGTGCCTGATGATTCAGGCAGAAAAGTATCTGCAGTTCAGGAAACTCCTAAAATGTTGTAACAGCCCCAGAGCACAAACAGGAGAAAATTCCACCCTACCTTATAGACTGAGCACTGCTGTATCTATGGAAATGAGTGACATCTGTGACAGAAAACTGGTTTTAGGAATATATTCCTAGATGGGAACTGTTGAAAACTTTGCTGATAACTAAAAGGCCTAATCCATCTCTGAGAGTAGTAATTTCTGGTGCTGTTCTTTGAGGACGAACAAAGTAATGGAAAATGTACTGCATGATGTTTATCTCAATATATAACCTGTGACAGATCGAGCTGGTAACCTAGAAAATGCCTTGAAGAAAAACATGGAGCAAGTGAAAAAACAGTAAATATGCATGAGAAAGAGGGAAAGGGACAGGAACACTGAAATGCAGAGGATTTCAAATGAAGTATACTTTGTTTCTGCATCTCCATATACATGCTGTATAGGAAACAGCAGGAGCATTGATTCAGTGTTGGGGCATACTCCAAATTTGTGCATGATTTCAGTGATATTTAAGTCTGTATAACTGGAGTGTAAATTTGTCATTTATGTTCGCTCTCAGGTTCAAATCTGAGCCCAATTTCTTCTGTCCTCCACCCTGCTTATGCATGGATACAGAGCCATCTACCTAGAACCGTGGATTTAGAGGTGGTCCTGGTTCAAGCCCCATCACTGTAACATGGAGCTTCATGGGCAGTAATGAGTAGCTGGTGCTTTGAGCATTTTCTTGCCTCTCACTCTTCTTTTCTCTTCCCCACTGAGAACCTCTTAAAAGCTTAAACAATAAAGGTTCCCTACTTCTTGCTTCCTTTTGTTTTTTCACTTCTTTTTTTTTTTTATTTCCCCAGGATAATTGAAAGAAGAACAAATTAAAAGAATGTGATGGGTTTCAAAAAAAAAAAAAACAAAAAAAAGTTTGGCAATGAAGCTCAGCAAACAGTTGAACAATTGGCTTTGGAAGAAGATTTAGACTACAGTGGCAAAAGAAAGAGTGTTGACCTGGAAAATCAAGATGCATTAGGCATTTCAGTGCAGGAGAGAGAAGGTTATGCAACCTGGTCAGGTGGAAAAAGATCTAGTAGTCAAGAGTTTAGTGACAAAACCAAAAAACTAGAGGATTTTACTAAATAAAAAGGATTTTGGCTGCGAGGAATGTACAGAGAGATTTAAAAAGAACGAACATGGCAGTCAAACCAATAAAAGTCATATCTTCTCAAGGCTCAAATTGAATGGAAATAAATTTAGCAGCATCATAGAAATTAACCACTTCAGACATATTCATGGAATAGTAATCTGACAAAATAGTGTTCACTAAAAATTGTACTTTTTTTAAATATAGTTTATACACTCTACTTGAAAATAACGCATTTAATAAAACATCTTCTTCCATATGATGTTCTCCTTGTTGTTTTCCATGCTGCCAACCTTGGTGGAGATGACACACAGACTGTTTGTCAGGCTTCTTAGGGATGGAGGTTCTGATTACACAGAATACACATTTCCAAAGAGTGGGGGAGAGGAGCTGTCCTGTGAGGAGAAGGAAGGAGATTTAGTTGGTAGCTCCTTAAAAGCTCCAAATTAGGAACACACTGCAACATGGATAGATAACACTCTTTCCGGAGGGATTTATTGAATCAAGACATTTCCGAGTATCAAGGCTAAGAAGAAAATAATTGGAAAGCAGAACTTAGTACTGGCTCAAGTGGAAGAAAAAGACAGTGCCATAGATCCGGGTATAAATAATCATGAAAATGAGTGTGACTAGTTATTAACATGCTTGAGAAATCTTAACAGACATAGAAAGGATGTAGATATCAAGCTACAATTAAGGCACATAAACCCAGCCTCAGTACCTGCTATCTAAGGCAGAGTTATTTGAATGAAAACCATGTTGCTGCTCCTGCCCAGAAGCATTGGCATTTCTAAAGAGTCTCAACAGTTTAGCACTAAGTCAAAGACTGTGGACCTTTCAGGATCCACAAATGGTTTTTGGTGCTGAGCTGAAGCACTTCAGTCACTTCAGTCAAATGTGCTTCAAAATTTCCAAACAGGTCCAAAAACAGTTGTACAAAAACCAAAGTCCACCCAACTCACTCCTGCCTTTCACAGGATCATGCCACCTGTGTCAGACTTGGTGAGTAAGTCTACCACCATATGCCCATCAGACTTGAATCACAAAGTTTTCTGCTGTGTAAAAGCAGGCATTTATAGCCAATTCTCCACCTTCACCTTCATCAGCCCTGGCAACAGAAACAGCCAGCATTCATTTCACTGAAAACATCTAGTTATCTCCTCCTTTTGTCCACTTCTGGTGTCCTTCCAGTCAAAGTTTGTAGAGAACACAGGTTCAAGCCTATGTGCTCTGTGCCGTAACTTGAATATATCTTTTCTTCTTTGTGTTTCAAAAATTAGTCCATACAGGAGCCTGAAATGTTACATATATAGTTGTTTTGTTGAAGCATAAACTACAGCAGTTTGAAGCATTTATAAGATTTCCCCTGGGCTTTTTAATGGCTAAATATTCATAGATTTCTTCTTGTTATCTCAGATCTCCAAGTCCTTAATCATCTTCCTTACCTTTTGCAGGACATGCTCCAATATGCTCTTCTCTCTCTTAGACTGGAGAGTCAAGAGCTGGGCACAGCTCTCCAGGTGTGTCTCAGCAGTGCTAAGAAGAGGAGAAGGATTGGCTTCCCTAGACTGAAGGCAATGTTCTCCCTAATGAAACTGAGGATGCTGCTCACCTTTTTCTGTGAGGGCATATTACTTGTTGATGTTCAGCTTGGCCACAACTATCCTCTGGTCATTTCCTGTAAGCTGTCAGCTGTCCTCCAGCCTGCACTAATGTACAGGGATTTTCCACCTCAGGTGCAGAATTTAGCAGTTCTCTTCGCTGAACTTCATGAGATTCCTGTTTGCTCATTTCTTCGACCTTGTTGAGTGAATCATCTGAACGGCAACACAAGAGTGACATATCAGCCACTCCTCCCAATTTTACCTTACAGCAAACGTGGTGAGCGTGGGCTCTCATGTCATCCAGCTCATTACTAAAGATGTTAAACAGTAGAGAGCCCAGGATTGACACCTTGGGTACAGACTTTTAGACTGGCTTCCAGTGGTAGTGGCTATTGCTGTGTATTGAGTCTGACTGAGGTAAAGTCCACAGCCCCCCAGTGCTGTACCTTCCATTGGTAGCTGCATGGGTGTTGATAACAGACCGATGTTTTGGCTACTGCCAAGCAGCGCTGTCCCTCTGACATTCCTTCCCCACCAAAGGGGATGGGAGTGGGAAAGATCCTGGGAGAGGCAACAGTTAGGCCAGCTGACCCAAATTAGCCAAAGGGATATTCCATATCATATCTCATCAACTCAGATATAAAAACCAAGGGAGAGAGGAGGAAGGGGAGGGGGCATTTTTGACTCTTCAGTGTTTGCCTTCTGGAGGAACAATTACACGTGCTGAAGCCCTGCTTCCCAGGAAGTGTCAGAACTTCGCTGCTGATGGAAAGTAGAGATTGAAATTTTTTTTCTCTTTAGATCATGCAGGTGCAGATTCTTGTTTATTTCTTTTCTTTCACTGTAATAAAACTGCCTTATCTCGCTCACTGTTTGTTCTCCATCTTATGCTCTCCACTGTCCCATTGGGAATGGTAGTGACAGAATGACTTAGTGGGCACCTGGCATACAACCAAGGTCAACCCACTACCTGCTGGTAACTAGTAAGTTCAAGCAGTTGGAATTCATGCTACTGTCACAACCAGTTCAATCCAGTTTTCAGTCAATCTCCCTATCTGGTCACATATCCAGCTGTTTCTCTATGAGGCTTTTATGGGATACTGCAATAAAATCCTTCTAAAATTGAGATAAATAACATCAAGTACTCATCCATCTTTTACCACACCAGTCATCTCATCATAGAGAACAATCCCATTCATTAAACATAACTCCTCTTCATAAATCCATGCTGACTCCTCCTAGTCACCTCCTTATCCTTTGCATATTTGGAAATGTTTTCCTGGATTATTTTCTCCATCACTTTAGAAGAGATTATGACAAGCTATCGCTTGTGAGCTGTAGCTCTCCAGAACCTTGGTTTTGACCTTCTTGAAAATGGAAGTGACATTTGTTTTCCTCTGATCCTCAGGAACCTCTCCAAAGCTCCGTGACCTGATAAAGTTAACCAAGAGTGTTTTTGCAATGACATCAAACCCCAGCTTGGCCCAATGCATCCTAGTGTCAGTTATTCCTTGTTTTGTAAGAGTGAGGTCAAGCAGAATATTTGCCTTCATCAGCTCCTTGTGCTGGTGTCAGTATACTCCAGAAATTTCCCTTGTGTCCTGCTCTGGTATTCCTCCAGACATATCAGGGTGGTAAGAGACTCTCCTAATAACCAGTGACAATGAATAAAAGGCTTCTTTGAGTTAACTAGACTTCATCAACTTCTTTTGCTTGACCAGGCAATCTGTAAGGGACATTGCAACACCATCCATGTTAGTCTGCTGGATAATCCTGATCCATAAACTCTCAAGTGATTCATCGTATATTCCCAGGCAGAGCTCCAAGCATTCCAGATGCATTTGCATATAAAATTAAAACTCTCATTAGTTACTTTATTTCAAATCCATCTAATCAAATCTGTTCTTCTCTATTTTTCTTTTTGCCCCTGCTCTATAGGTACTTTGATAGAAAACATATCAAAGTGAACATATGTGCAATAGAAAACCATGTTTGATTTTTCTCTATCTATATCTGTCCTTCTAATGCTCAACATTGAACGTAGAGAAGAAAGGTGGTATGAGAGAGTTACATGGTTTCTCTTATGGCCAAAGGAAATTACAAAGGAATAAATTCACACTGCAAGTTTACATCCTAGAGTGTCTGACTGTTTATAGCATTGTAGAATAGACAGATAACACACAACTTTACTCCATTTTAGCTGTGTGAACATCTATAGATATGAAAATTTTCTATCGTGCTTTTGAAAACCTACTAAACCTTTTCTCCTTCACAAAGTTTAAAGGGTAAAATGTAAATTCTAGCTGAAATTTGACAGATTAAAGCTCCAGATAGATCCACATTCTACTAAGCATGAAAGACATCTTTGATTAATGGTTTGCTGTACCTTAGCTAGCATTACAACTCTTGAGTGAGTAACAAGGACATTAATGTGCGGGATGAGTGTGTAGAGAATAGGCCGCATACTCAGGAAACATTGCAGAATTTCCATGGGCCATGGAGCAGAAATCTAATGATCTTCTTCCTTTCATCAGGCACACTTTGCAAATGAATTAGGCACAGAAATACATGCAATATTTCAAAATAATTTACCTCTACTGCAGGATCCTTAATACACTGACAGGATTGCTTTATCTCATAGTGGCTTTAAAAGTACCCTTTTGCTTTGTAAAGTTTTAAAGTCTTACGTCTTTTCTTTAAAATGTGATGCTTTAGTTACTGATTAAATCCATTATGGTCTCACAACACAATTGCTAGCATCAGAAAGTATATGCACAATGGCACAACTCAAGCCACAGAAAAATGCTTATAAAGATTGCTTAACCTAAATTATTTCAGTGTTCATTTTTCTTTATCTGCTTTACACTTGGGACATTATAGCTTGTGTTTTCAAACACATTTTGAATTAGAATTAGATTTGAAGAAGAGGGGCAAAGATACTTCATATTTAAATTAAACCATTGAACAGTAATTGTTGAAACAATCAGCCACATAAAGAAAAAATATAAAATGGGAGCCAGAAATGACTGTGCAAAAATCAAAATGCAAGACAAAAGATGATTTCAAGGGACATCAGAAAATTAAATAAAAGATAACATAAGCCTTAAAAGATATTCACAGGGAACTTAGCATCACATTGTGCCTATGTATAGGAATTGTCAGTAGGTGCCATTTCACACAGAGTGTGAAAAACAGTTCTCAGATGTACTGGATAAATAAAAATTCAGCCACAGAGTTTGGATGAGAGCCAGAA
Organism: Phainopepla nitens; assembly: GCA_013400175.1. NCBI lineage: Eukaryota > Metazoa > Chordata > Aves > Passeriformes > Bombycillidae > Phainopepla > Phainopepla nitens. The sequence continues at coordinate 245,731 of VXBQ01010478.1, read as the reverse complement.
AAAAGCATGAAACCTAGACCAGAGGTTAAAAAAATGAATCTTTGACTTGGGCTCCTTCTGTTTACAGATATTCAAATCTAAATAAATGTTAATTTGGATATACAAAATCAGAAATCAATTTTTAACAGACCACCAGGTCTTTTTAACAGACTAGTCCAGGCATTTACACATCATTTGACACACCCTACACCAGCATTTCCTAGAACTCTGGAATTTGGACTTCACGTGGCATAAGAAGATTTTATTTAAGAAATAAAATTGGGTCTTCAATGATAATTCCTATGTTACATATTATCACTAGGGAGTTCAAGGCAGCAGGCACAGTTCTGACCCTAATTCTCTGAGCTTCAGATTTCTGCAGGAATTCTTCTGCTTCACTTACATGATCGTGATGAAGACTATCTTTTATGCAATGCAATGCTTTTTTTAAACTTAGACTTATTGGATAGAAAGGCTAGAAATGACACAGCAGAGAAAAAGAAATACCAAATTATTAAAACTTCCCTAATGCTACCATATATGTTTATTTTTGGAGTTATGGTTACAAAATGCCCTCTTTCTTCCATGAACTACTTTCTGTACTAGGTGATCCCTTCTCACAGAGGCATTCTACCTTTCACCTCACTTTTCTTGAGTGACTTATATGAAACTTTTCCCTCAAAAGTAAACTTGATCCCTTGAAAAGTGAATTACCAGTTACTTTACGCTCAAACCAAAATTATGTTTGGAGATGCCTGGGCAACAAACCTTGCTAAGAGGAAACAAAAGGGTCCTCAGCTATTTCTGTTTTTTGAATAAAGTCCACTTTGTTTTGCTGCCTGGCTGTTATTACCCTGCAGAACTCTTTTCCAGTGTGTCTCATAACATAATCATACCATGCTAATATGATCTTAAAATTTGCCACAAAGCAAGCTGCTTTCTTAAAAGAATCCAAGAGAAAAGTGACCATGAAAAATCTATAAGGTTTTGTTTTATTTCTATCACAGAGATAATGCTGAGATTTATTTTTTTCTTGTATACTATCCAGCTTTTTGCAGTATTGAAATCAATTGTACCATTTCTCAGATGTAGTTTTTAGTGTTGGTTGGACAGGTCTCTCTGTTCTCTGAGGCTCAGGTACTTCAGACTATAGTACCCCAAAATTTGCATATGCTAAGTAGTGCACCTATGGCACACCAAAACTATACTACGCATTAAAAAATTTATTGACAGTGGTGAAAAGTAAAGCTGACTTAGCTTTTGTACTGCAAATAAAATGCACTTAAAATACAGTCAAGTTATCCCAAAACCAGCAATCATCTAAAGCATAGGACTCATCTCACACACTGAAAGAAATATACTGAATGTGTTGCAAATGCACTTTACCTTTGCAGATCTATTTGAGAATTGGAAAAAAAACATTTCCAGCAATACTAAGCTCAAAGTACTCTAGGAGGAGAGATAACATCCATCATCAAAGCTGGGAAAAAGGGAAGTGGGAATGTTTTTGCTATCCTGGAATCTTAACTTGATGACAAATAAATTAACCACAGAGGTGCCAGTCCCTGGCACTTTTCCAAAGTCAAAATAAGGCAAAATAATTCCCCCAGTTAAATTCCGTACAGTCTTCAAAACTAATGACCACAAAGTTCTGAAATAAACATAATGCTATTGTGTCCTCAGTGGTAACACTTTGTTCTGAGAAAGTGACTGGATCTGTCATTGTGACAGATTTGTTTTCTCAGAGGACACAATTGAGCAAAAGATTTCATTTACTTGATCCCTAAATCAGATCTTTCCCTGCATTACATTTTAGGCATTACAAACAATTCAGGTTTTTAAAAAATACAACTACAACATTAATGAAGAAAATTTCACTGAGTTGATAGTTCAGCAATCTTAGAAGTTTGATTTGTGTGTGTCTCCTATTGCGTCAGACTATGTAAAGAAGACAGCATTTCTGAAATGCCAAAAGCTAGGATTATAATTGCTTTAATATTCAGATAAAAATTAGCAAATGTTATGGTTTTGATCACACTCAAGGTATTTATCATTTATGTAGGAAATTAACAGGCTCTATTGTAAAGAGAGGTCACATTCTTATTAGTATCAAAAATTATATCCAGTGTTTTCTGTTATGCTCCCCAGCATTTCACCCTTTACTAATCCTCCTTTTAGCATAAGGAAATAATACAAGTCACTGAAGATATTCTGGGAGTATGAACTTATAACACTGGGATCTTTCAATTTCTATTTATTTAAGGCTGCATCAAAAAACTGATTCAAATAAATGAGTCTTTGAATTGCCTGAAATGGACTTACAAGCAGCCTTACATAAGAACTGAGTTTATTCAGCACCTTACAGAGTAAGTTTCACAAAATAAACAATTGAAATTATTAATGAAAAATCAAAATGCTTTCATTTGGAATGCTTTATGTAATATTTTTGAAAGAATAAAGTCCCATTATATGTGTACGAAATGATTATTTGCTCTTTGGAATGAGTAGTTTATGAAATAATGCTGAGATTTATCTAAGATACTTTTCTCATAGTCATTTAGGAATTCTTGTAGGAGTAAATTTTTTAGACTTTGCGTATTTTCTGCCAGAGAAAAGCCATATGAGACAGGAATAAGAAGAGGAGATATATCCTTTGAATTACTCTGAATTGGTGTATTTTCCCTTCAATCTATATTTGTATATATCTCCATGTTATATTGGTTTATTTTAAATTTTTTCAAAAAGGTAATTATTTGAGACTATGTTTCACACATGGTTTTGAAATATATTTTGCATTTTTTTTTAGTTTTCAGTTTTCATTATCTATTCATATAACCAACATGATGGTGGAACTAGAAAATGCACAAATTTACTATGAAAACAATATAAAATATAAATATATAACCATCTGAGAAAATCAAAGAATTCTGTATAGAATTATAGTTGTTCAAAAACAGTCAACACAGCAATGTTTCAATTCCCGTGCATTCTAAAATAAACATAATGAGACATCAGATGTTCATCTTCCTTGGTGATTTCAAGTGATTTCCTGGGTACTTTCAATTCTTTTTAATAACAGACCTAAAATATTTTACTTTTTTTTCCCAATCTGTTATTTCAACACAGGTCCTTTAAATTTAGCAGAGAGTTTTGACTCTAAAATATTTGTTTTGAAAATAAATTTCTGTGTCATTTTTCGTCCTGTTTGGCAAGTATCCCTATTTTGCAACTTCCCATGCTTTGGCAAAATAACCCACAGAATAATAAAAAACATAGAATTGTTTAGATCTGGAAAGACCCTAAGATCATCAAGTCAAATAGTAAACTTACCCCTGCTGAATCTACCACTAAAACATGTCTCTAAGTGCCACAGCCCATGGATCCAGCATGTCCCAATCCCTCTGAAATGTCAATCATCAAGATCATCAACACACACCCAGCTCGGTGTGGTCTGTAATTCATTACTGTCCTGAAGAAATCTTATTAAAATACTAGAAATTCGTTTTGCTGTCTGAATGTGTTTACTCATGTTTTGAATTTTATTACCTCACATACAATTTAGGATTCTTTTTTAATTGGAAATAATTTTTTTTTTACTTGTCAGTTGAACTGAAGAATTCCTATTCTGTGATATGGCTTACTTTACAGTCACTCTCTGCTCACCACCCCTTGCCCAAGACTAGAGTTGACAAAGTGATCAGGTCACTTTCATAAATATACAGCCTTCTTCCTGACTCCCACAGTATGGAGGGAGAGAAAGAATAAATGGAAGGAAGAGAAGAAAGGAAGGAAGCCGGCAACCTAAAGAAACTAGCAAATGTCAGGGTTAGCTCAGAGCAGTGACCTTAACCTTCAGCTTTCCTGATTCCTGCCCCAAATATGGTCTTAATCAGCCTAAATTTATAATAAAATTGCAAATACTGTAAAATCTCAAATTTATGTAGTATTTATGGTCATATTTTCTGGAATAAATCATTGCCCATTGGATGAGATCAAGAAGCCCAGCTCTGTCTCCAGTTATAAATAGAGAGCTCAGAAATATTGACCATGAAAGCCTGAGCTTGGAAATCTTAATAGCCTCATACAAAATTATGCTAACCCTAACACCAGGAGCCTACAAACAACCTTTGAATAAAAGATGAGGAGGTTATTTTAAAGAACTAACAACCAAGTTTATTTCTGATGTGGTTGCTGAGGAAAGAGCTTGACTTTCCTTGCAAATGTGCTAAATATATTGATATATTGTGATTTTTTTGTTTTGACTTGATTTTTATTTTACCAAGGCTGATATGATTTTAGAAATTCTGGCAAATTGCCATAAATTTCCAGAAACACCAAGATTATTTAGAGATATAGCTGGAACAAAAATCCAAAGGGACCATGACCTTAGCTATACTTTCCCGCTGATATAATCAAGTTTCCTCACAATGACCCGTATCTCCACTGCACCACAATCTCACTGGCCTCTCTATAGCTGCATTAACTTTGAAGCTTAAGGGCCCAGGTTTCATTTTTCGTGTAACACAGGGCAGAAAGGCTAAGCTAGCTGGTGCATTACCGTAGCCCAGAATCCTCATGCAGAGGAGAGAGATAAGGGCTCCTAAGGACATCCCCAGGACATTGTACATCCATGTCTTTGCTATTTAGTTAGGTTGTCATGGCTGTGTTGCTTTCATTTCTGGAGCTTACAAGATCACTGCAAGCTTGGTGCTCTTCATACTGAATTGTAGCATTATTGGTACATAGTTTGAACTGTTTTGGGAACAAATATGCATATATCAAAATATTGAAACATAGCCAAACTAAGCTACCCATTTAAAAACATATGAGGCATGTATACTTTAGTTACCTGCATAGTAGATACCAATCCACATCCAGTGTAAAGTCTAGTCACATCTAGTTCCTTTCATAATTGTGCACACCCTTTAACATTTTCATTTGAACTGTCATTGTCAAGGTGACCTTGGTCACTTATACAGTACAGCAATGTGGCTGCATCAGCTTACTGAGTTTTGCCTGGTCTGAAATCTGGCAACTCCTTTCCTCATCCCAGGCCATTAAGCTTTCTTTTCCTCTTCTTTATTTCTATGTCTCATCACAATAATATGTGGGGAAATGGAACAAATGCACAACTGCAGGTAATGAGCTGAGATTGTTGTCTCTTTAATTTAAGCTGCGATGTTAAAAATCAATGTAGCAAACTCTATCAGTTTTCACAATTAACCTTCAGAAACTATGGAGTCTATTGTGTTCCTTGGCCATTAAGAGACAATTTCAGTATTAAACATAGGTGCAATAAACACTAAAGGAACTAAATGACCTCGATGTAGTTAAAGCAAAACATACAGAGAAATAAAGAAACAAAGGAATATTGAAATGTATTGCCTCATGTACTTTTAAATAGTCTTGAATGTTTATAATAAATAGATAGTTATACACTTGTTGGAAATGAGTTGGAAAAAGAATTCAATGGGAATTTAATAGAGGACTTTAGTGGAGGATTTATCAGACAACATAATCAGAAAAGGAAGCATCTTTTTGGCTTCCAAGTACAAAAGTGTTTGCCTAATTATGCAAAGCTGATTCTCCTTAATAGGCTGATTCAGAGTGCTTCTATGGAGGCATTCAAACAATTCAATATGAAACCTGACATAGTTAATTAAATTTGTCTGCACAAAAGATTTTTTAATAGAAGCGGATAGATTTGATTCAACATCACTGCAAATAGTAGGACACCTTGATGATGATGATGATTATAATTATTATTACTGTTATTATTTTTATTATTATTTTAAGAGGGAAATATTCTGCCAAAATATGTGCAATAAAGCAATAATGACTTTTCACTAAAAAAATTAAACATGGAATTTGGAAGTGCATACTCACAAATAATCTGTAGAAATAGAAGAACCATTAAAAGTTTTAATCAATTTTTTTCAATAGATACCTAATAGGTCATATTGTTTTTTCTCATGTATGTGGATGTCCTATCTTTTTATATACATAATTTTTAAATAAAATATTAATACTTTATGTCAAATAGTATTGAATTGTTGAAAAAAACACAAATACCCTAGCTAATTTCTAATGAATATCATATCTGTGTTTTGATATCCAATCACTATTAATTTCATGGCCACATATATTATCTAAATTCCCTGAAAGCTGACATCTCTGCTCTAGAAATCAAGAATGCCAAGCTGATATTATATCCTTCAAAAGGTGCAGCAACCCATCACTGCAGTAGGCAGCTTGCCATAAATATTAGCAAGAGCTAGAGTGAAATTCCAGTAAATGAAGATTAAAGGAAACCACTTTGAAATTGGCTGAGCTGAGGTAAGTAAGGAATTCATGTACCTCCTAATGTTGTAAATCAACTTACGATGTACAGTCCCCAGCTATTTAATTAACAGCTTCATATTCTGCTGGCAAAAGAAGGGTCACAAGGACAAGATATAGAATGCGCAATAATTTGACCAAGGTCTGCATTACTTCTAAGACCAAAATGTTGTTTTTTAAAATAAATATGACTTCTGAGATACAACCAGAAAGACTTTTCTTTTAGGGATTTTTTTGTTTGCTATTCATTTAATTTCCTTACCTCTTTTTCTGTATGTTCCTGCCCACTTCTCATATTCCTTCATAGTCTTAGTCTTGTTGTAGCTGAATAAGTCAGCAATTCTCTGATTTGATGTACAATGTGCAATGAGGCCTGACAGCATTCAAAATTATAGTTTATAAGCTAAAGGCCATCAGTTCTGTAGTTAAAAGAGTATTTGCAACTACAGCACATAAATGTAGATGTTTATTCATGAGAGCTTTATGTACAAACAAGGATATGTTTCCACAGTATCAAATGTGCAATAAATCTTCACAGAAATATCAGAGGCTATTCTCAACCCCAGAAATTAAACTGCACGTCTTCATTCTCCCTAGAAAAGAATACTCAGAATGAAAGGTTCAGATTGTACATAAAGCAGATATTTTCAGGTGTATGGCTTGGGAGAATTTAAAAAAAAAATGTTGATATTACCTAAAAAAAAGGCAGAAAATAAAAATGGAGAATAATAATAATAGGGAATAGTACAGTGTGATCATTCATAGATGGTTTTGTGAGGAAATAGGGATTTGTAGATCTGAATCCCTTCATCAATCTGAAAGAATTGGCTCTACACAAGTCTTCTAATAATTAAAATATAAAAAGAAGCATATTTTCTTCCACATATTTTTTGGGGGAAAAAAGGCACCGAAAAAAAACCCAAAAAATGACCTTGTCCCATCTGGAAATGAAGTGGTGCTCTCCCTCAATTTGAAATTAAGGAGTACTTTATTGCTGTTACTGTTTTAGTAGGATTTTAATCTGAATCAAGAAACTAGATATTAATTTAAAACAAATAAATGGTACTGCATATTTGACAGAAGTTGGTTTTCCAGGACATCCATTCTTATTATTGCTTTAGCATGCTATGATTGTTGACTGCCACATGTAGATGATGATAACAGAAACTAAATTTTCTATAATTCTAAATTTTATATAATTCATTATACTGAACTTGTACCTAAAATGGAAGTACTCTGGACTTTAACTGCTCCATGGTTTTTCTGCATAGTTAACATGGATGCAAAGCTTATACAAATAATCACAAAAATATGGCTTGCTACTAAGAAACCATCAGAAGCACACCATCAGGCACCCATAAACTAACATAGTGTCCAAATCAATGCATGTGGCTGAATACAACTGAATTAATCAACTGCTCCAACAAAATAACACTTCTCCCTTAGGCATATTCACATTTCTTTTTATTATTATTTCCTATTTTCTCTCAGTATTCTATAAAACATACTTCCTGGCAATACTGCTCGCAAAGTGTAACATGCAAACACATTTTGAGGAACATTCACAGAAATCTCACTTTATCTAGCAAGTCTGAACATTCAGTCTGCTGATTTTTTATGGCCATTCAATTACCTGACATAAAGAAGAAAATGATCCATGTAGAACATTGAGTATAATCAAGACTGCTTACTTTTAAATAGTGACTTGTAGTAAATTTCTTAGGATCACTCTACAACTTTGGAATTATCTATAGGCCCTTTCCTTACAAAATCTTTTCTTTTTTTTCCTCAGTATTTTAAGCATATGTATGCGAAAAAAAATCTGTGGAAAATTCTATGAGAAAATTATTAAAATTACAAAGGGAATCATTTTATGTTATTTGAAATAATAATTTCTGTATCAGATTCCAAGACTTAACACCAAAGTAAGACATGAATTGCATTCTGATTTTTATTGTTACTACTATTGGCAACTAAGGCAACTTGCTCAAGAATGAACTGAACATCAACAAGGCATTAGTGATGAAGCCAAAGAATTTCTGAATGTTCTTAAAAGCTTCTGGGAAATGAGATCCAAGTGTCCCAAAATCTTCTTCATACTGTCTACTCCTGGATTTGGTGTTTGTTTATACTATGATTGTGACAGTCAGGCTTCACAGTAAAGTTCAGTGTAGCTGGAAATAATCATCTAAAAAGAAAACTGATGTGGGAGGAATATCTATATGCTTTGTCTAGATATTTGTCTAGGTATTTGTCCGCTGTCTCACTTTCTAAATCAGTAGCAAATTATCTAAGATGATTTGACTTCAGTCCACGGCAAAAAAAAAGCTTGTACTTTTTGATCACCCATGATAGATATGAGGGAATATCAGTGTCCCATTACTTCCAGCCATGTATTGAAAGAAATACCAATTTCAGCAAAGGAAATGGATAGATCAAGGCCAATTGCTTTTTCATGCTCTAATTCATGGAACACATTGAAAGAACATAGGCTTCTTCTTCCCTGTAGAATATGTATGTATTGACATCTCTTCCCATCCATCAGAAAGTCATTCTCTTAAACAGTATGTAAGTATACGTCTAATACTTGATAAAAACAGATATAATGCCAGAAAGCCAAAAGACTTTGGTTCACTGACTTTTTCCTTGTAATACAAAATATACTAAGCTGCAGGGATTGGAAGGCAAAGAATAAGGAATTATTTGTTGGAAGCGTGCCAGAAATCTTGTGTGAGCATTTATCACTATATTTTATCATCTGCATTGGTGCATATATTTTCTAAACTGTCCCAAAGATTTACACAAGTTCAAAAGTAAAAAGTCTGCAATAAATGCAAACAAGTTGCTACCCCCTCCCATTGAATTTTGTTCCAGTACAGCTATAATAAAGATAAATATAACATATAAAGATAAATATGACAACCACTATATAGGTATATTTCTAAATGCTACTGGAAATTGGCTCCCATGTGACAACACTAATTAAAGAAAACCAGAATTTTAAGGAATCTATCAGAACGTGTAGCAGAGATTTATCAGATATAGAAAAAGTCCTAGCTAGAAGTTTCACAATTCTGAGCATTTATATTAAATGTATATGACCAGTATTCACGTCATGTTATGTCATTCATGTCAATATTATTCAAGATAACAATTATGAACAATTATGTACCACATTTCTTTGGGTTTATGGGCATGAACATGAGTTTACCACAACCTATTAGTTTCCTAACAATCAGATCATTGATATACTAAGAATGATCAGTCTTCCTATATATGTTTATCTACACTCTCTTGTACCTGCTTATTCATCACTCATTTGTCTGTAGGCATAGGTTAACAAAAAACAAACCAAAACCCACTCAAATAAACAGGTTAAAGAAATTCCCATCTTCAGAATAATATTTCTCTGTCATGAATTAGCCCTGTGTTGTAACATGTGGTAAGAAAACTATCTTTTCTTTTATTGGTATTATTTTCTACTCTTCTAAGTTGAAGTGAACCGCTTTATGCAGTTTGTTGTGCTTGTTGCTTGTGGCCACTGAGCAAGTTCCCCAGGAACTTATTGATGTTGGTGTTATTATGATCTGTTTTTCCACTGCAATTTCAAACATGATATGGCATCTAACATCCTCATGACCAGCATCACTTTCAGTATGCACTCTATAAAGCACGTTCTTCAGTGATCTTCATTTTTTTATTTCAAATTTGAAACCTCCAAATAGATGACACTCTAGATCCTTACACAGCACACAAAACAGTACAAATTTACAGGTTTCAAATTTACTGTGTGATGGTTATAGCACATTAATCCCATCCAGGCATTATAGCAGACTGAATATTTAACTGGGAAGTTACTCTGCATGATGGAATGCACATGCTGACTTACTTCAAAGACAGTAACTTCCCTGTAAACATAAGTCATAAGACATTTAAATTACAGAATTTGTTTTCTGAGTCAGAAATTATTGCGGCACTCTGGGCATTTTAAAACACAGTTTCTGAGTGCAAAAATAGAGAAACTGGAAAACCACACAGCAATGTTTTATGGTAATTATATTTTTTATTTGTTGTGTAACCTTGACCTCGCTGACCATAATGAATTAAGTTTCCCCAAAATGGGTCATAATGGCTATACAAGGAAAAAGAAAACCACAGGAGATGAAATGCAGAGTTCATCAAAATTAGCAAGTAAATTCTGTGTGATACGTACTTTTCTATTTGTGCTGAATAAGTATGCATAAATAGTAAGTATATTATGCTTATGTAAAAATTTCAGCAATAGAAAGAAATAACTAATATAAGTTTGATTGCTTTTGAACAATTTTTTATACTTTCCTTTCAGATAGCCAAGCTGGCTTTTTTCCTCAAGCTCTTCTCTTTAGTTTTCTCAGAAAAAATATTTATCTCAATACCCAGAAATTACTGCAATGAAAAATTTGATTTCTCACTCCATCAAAATTAATTGAAGAAAGTTCCTCCTCACAAAGAAAAAGTAGAAGTAGATAGGAATTGCATTTAAGCATATAATCCTTGTGCATCCTTTCATTTAAAGTGCTGGCATATTTTTCCCAAGATACTTTTGCTTCATTGTCTGTCATATCTTAGACTTCAAATACCATCTGACATTGATCATCATCCAAACTGAAATATGAGCATCCTATAAATCATATAAAGGAAGGTAAAGAAATAAAATTGGCTAATGCCAAAGGACACTTTTTGTTTCAATATATTTTTATTTTCAGATTTCTTCATTTTTCATTAAGATCCCTCCAGATTTATGTGTCTGTGTGTATGTTTCTTGAGATTAAGTAGACTTTGCTGAACAGACTCCTGTCAGTCTTTTCCAATTCAAAAACAGTTTATTTGTGGAATACAAGACAGCTAACATACACAGTACTGAATGCTTGAAAAGCTTCTAATTCACATGCAGGTGCTCTAGAGTAACAATGTACTTTGACTTCTAGCAGGAGCAGGTATTTCAGAATAATAAAATACAGTCTGTCATAGCTTACAGAGTTTCATAAAAAGTGTGGGAATTTTTGTTATACTGTTCTTTCATTACCTATGTCATAGCAACTCCCGTGAAAATACAGTATAAAAGACACAGAAAAGTATCAAAAACAATGAGCATAAATTGAATGGTTTCTTCAGGACGAGTGACCCTTGGGGAAGGGTAGAGAAGAAAAACAAGTTTTCAGACTAACATCTGTTTTAACAGTTTTGTGTATGAGCACCGAGATCAGGGAGGCTGCCTGATGAACCTTCTGAATGTATTCCCGACACTCCACCCACACTAGTGATAGACCTTCTTTCCACCTTTCTTGAGATTGTTCATCACCTTTTCACCCATAATTCAAAGTTATGTGTTTATGTGAAACAAACTGAGAATACTAACATCAGAAAAAGTACACCAAGACTGCGAGGACAAACTGTAGCAGGGATGGGGATTGAAGTGATTCAGATGAGGCCTCTCATTTAAATCCTGCCAAAGAATGAATCTATTGCAGGCCTTCTCAAAACAGTTTCCATATGCAGGCAACCTACATGCAGAGGTAGCTGCTCAAAAGTTCTACTTTCTTAAATGGAAGTTTCTTCAAACTGTTCAGAAGAATTTCTGTGCCTGCTCCTGCGCCAGCCAGGTAGATCTCCCCGATCCTCAGTCAGGATTCAAGTGTCATGGTAGTTGTAAAAAAGACTGAATTCTATTTTTCCCTCAAACTGTGTGGTTGCATCCAAACTGTCCAGTGGTGAGCTACACCTGTGCTCTCCTCAAGCTGTGCCTTCTTGTGGTCTGGCACTGGCTGGCACTAGTGGGGATTGGAGTGTGATACCAGTGTAGCAGCCTGTGAGCTGTGGCCCCCATCTACTCTCTTAAACTTTATAGATTCAGCCTCTCTGCCAGCTGCTTTTTTGCAAAAAACACCCTGCTGAAAAAATACACTTCTCTTCATTGTTTAGTATGTTCAGGAGTGATCTTCTAAACTCCATCCTTAGTTAAATCAGTCTTGTAATTTAGTCAATATTGGAAAAAGATATTCTCCAAGTAGGAAGGTCAGGCCATTATCTCTAAATGAACACTTACTTTTTTATTTACAGACACCACTGCGTTGCCTTCTTTCCATTTCCTTAACAGCTCTGATATTGAATCTAAGTAAAAAATACATGAAGATCCCATTTCAGTGATCCAGTGTGTTCAAGCCACATTTATGGTTTTAAATCATACCTGAGTTACCAATCCTTCACCACTCTTGCCACTGTTCCTAACATTGGAAGGAGGGCACTTTCATTATAATTAACACACCATTTATATGAAATGTCCTCCCTTTGCAGCATTCAAAACTGTTCAAATGAAAACCATAAATAAAAACCATAAATTATTTAGTATTTGAGTATCAGATATGAAGTATAATTACTCCCATGAAACCTAGAAATAAAAATGGAATCACAACAGGTAGCTCAAATTTAAGCTGAAATTTCCAGTGTGGTTTGTCCCAAAGATAATTTATACAGGACTGACCTGCTTCTTTTCCTTGCCTTTCATGGCTTTCTCTTTTTGGAGAAGTAAAGAAAACTTCTGTTACCACATTTTTCATTTAGTGATTTATATATTTTCAATTAAGACATTTGTCAAAATAGTTGCCTAAGCAGAAGATTCCAGATCATTAAGTATTTAGAAAACCTGTATTTTACCATATGCTTCAAATAAGACCTGATTCTCACCACTATACATATTTTACCAGATTAGTGGAGATAATTTTTTCTCATTGAAAGGGACTCCAGAATAGCAGTGGTCAGGCTGTAAACATTTTCTGACATTGTGATTTATCTAGAACCTCTGAAAAAAATCAGTGAATTTCAAATCAGATTCTAATACTACTGCAGTCAAACTGACAGAACTGCAATACTAGTAACTGCAGTTACTATATAAACATCACTTCCATGAAAAAAAAAAAAGAGAGAGTTTGACAGAGACTATATCTGCTAGTCTTTAAAACAAAGCTCAATCATAAACATGTTAAAAATATGCAACTTTCAACTTGAGCAAACAACAGAATTCTCTTAGATTACAATTTCCAAGGCATATTGATTAAAAAAATGCCATGATTGGGCTATATTTTGGGAATGGAATGGCCTGCAAAGTGTGACAGCAACAATACTGGTTTCTTTATCTTATACACAAAAACCCCATGACAATCATCTGTTAGTTCAGCAGATATTATCTAAAATGTAATAATTTTCTTGTGATGCAATTTTATCTTTTACTTCAGGGTTTCAGAGAGCGGAGATAAATTCTAGAAGCTAGTGTAAGGTTACAGTTCTCTAAATGAAAAACGAAATTGTGTCAAATTATATTATGAAATCTAAGATTCATCTGAGATTCCTTATATCTAATATTAACAAATTCACAGCCACTGTCGATTTACAAAAGATGAGAGACATTAACAATAGATTTGCACGCAAATTTGTAAGCACAAATATCTTCAGAAAATCACAGGATGGCTGAGATTGGAAGAGACCACTGAAGGTTATCTGGCCCAAGTTCCTTGGTCAAGCAGAGCCACAGAGCTGGTTGTCCAGGACCATAGTCAAATGGCTTTTAACTGTTTCCAAGGATAGAGATTATGCAACTTTTCTTTGGCAACCTGTGCCAGTGTGTGATCTTCCTCACAGTGAAAAAATGTTTCCTTGGGTTCAAAGGGAACCTGCTGGGTTTCAGTTTATGCCCATTGCCCTATTTTTACATTCGAGAAATTACTTTTGAAGGAATACGATGCACATCAGATGGATCATGCCTAAAAGAAAAGCAGAAGGACCTTAACTGTATTAGATGACCTATGCTCTGCAGAAAGATTACCAGAGAAAAAGGCCACTGACCTCAACAGCCAACATGACAGCCTCCACCTTGTTTAAAAACTTTTCCCTTAGTCATAGAGATTAATATTATTCTCTCTCTGGGTTACCAAAAAACTACCAATTTTGTGAAAATACCTGTTATATAACTCAATAATAACCTTTCCTCTGACTCTTAAATATAATCATCATTAAACATGGAAATTCTTTTTTGTACAAAGACAGTTGGGAGTTCTTACTTCAAAACATATATCACTCTGATAGTCCCTCTGACAACCAGCAAGCTTTGAAAACAATGGGCTTCAAGGTCTGTTGCACATCACACCTTCTAATTACAGAGCAGCTAACATTTCAGGCCTTAATTTCCAAAGGAGGTCAGTGTAGTCAGCTCTTCTGCTTTAAGCTTTTTTTCTCAGGGGTCTGTTGCAAGCAGAGGTCAGCTTCATTTAGAATGTAGGTAAAGAAATGGTTTTATTTCGCAAACATACTCTTTCACCTTTTCTGTCCCTAGCTTTCCTTTATAGAAAGGATGGGAAAATACTACTCTTCCTTAAAAAAAAAAAAAAAAAAAAAAAACCAGCAAAACCAACTCATTTCAACTTCTAAAAAATTTGACTCTAGTGAAAACTTGTTAAATATTAAATTCATATGCACAAAAACTACTGCAGCAGTGGTGATCTAAATTGATGTGAATAGAAAATCCTTCTTCATATATTCCCACTACTGATTATGGAAAATGACAAAACTTTCAAAAATATAATGTCACAGTACTAAACAATTTGACAACTATTACTGATCATTCCTGGACTCTCTAAAATAATGTTGAAGTACATTATATTATTCTAAGGCTTGGTCAGCAGGTGCAATTTAATTCCAAGGACTGCTTATTTGCAATGTGTGAATGTGCTGAGGATCTGGAGTTTAAACTTGCTTATTTACATGACCACCATGGAGTTACATTGGATTTGTCCATTAGGAGTTCTGGTATATCTTAATCAAACTATATTATTGATTAAATGAGTGTGAACACAGCAATTCCACTTGAGTGTATCATGCATTTATCCTTCTAAATCTGTGTGAAATCACTCAGACCAATGCAGTGCAGTCACAACAAACACATAACCAGTTACTGTGACCTTGCTGTTTTGTTCTGCTGCCCCCAGCACTGGTGGTTGCACACCATGCTGTGCTGCCAACTGGGTGCTGGTGATGCTGGAGGTTTTTTTTGATGCTAACTGTTGTCTATCTGCCTGCCATAACAGCATCATCTTCCTATAAATGACTTCTGTGCAAACTTAGAAAAATCGGCAATGACTTTCATTTATCAATGCAACTGGGAGTGCACGGAAAGTTGTCAATTATATTTACTATATTTTCCATCTTCCAGGTAAAGTCCCCCAAGTTCAAGATGACAGAAATTGCCTATCACTGGCAAATTGACCAGTTGATAGCTTATTGTTTACCTTATTTCTGCAAATTTTATGCAGTGGAAAATTCAATGACCTCCCAAAATCCCTCAAGTTCAATTTTATATAAATAATTTTACATTTTTTTTTCCTTCCTACTGAGGCTGTTTCTCACTTATTCCTGCACAATAACATGAACCTTGCCTGATATCCTGTCTTAGCTCAAAAGCTGATCATTTCCTTCCCTGACAACAATGACCATTAGAGTCCTTTATGCAACTGACCTGTTGATTTTTACAGTCTGTTTTTCTTGGGTTTAGCTTCTCATTGAATAATCTTTCCATCTTTCTCTATCAACATTATTTGGCAGCCTATCTCAGCTAGTAACTCTGTTAGTATCAAAATCATTGCATATAATACAAAATTTAAAAAGCATACTTTATAATTTATATTTTCCTGTATACCTTGTGGAATAAAAAAGATACAATTGTGTTGGGAATGTAGTCAATGCTAGAAAAAACAAAGAGTACTTTCAATTCTGTTTGAAATCATTCTAATCAAATAAAACCAAAAATATTCCTCTAAATCACCACATTTAAAATATTGACTATTTTCTTTTAAAATAAAATTAAAGAAGCATCATTTAACAGTGGAATGAATATTGCTTCAGGATAAAAAAAACCAGAACAAAACAGTTTTACTTAAATTTTTATTCTAGATTAAATTTTTAGAAATAGGATGAAAATTTATGAGTATTTTTCCATTGCAATCCATAAGTCTAAATAGCTGTAAGTACAATAGTAGAAAGTATAGATCTCAGGATCTGGAACAAATCTTATCTGCCTTTGCTGCCATGCTACAGAAAAAAAGGAGAAAAAGTAGAAGCTACAATCAATCTTCACGCTGTGCATCTTTTTACTCCTCAGAAAAAAAAGAGACATACAATTCATTGGTAGAGATTTAGTCCAGGACCATTAGGAAGATTTGTATTCCTTTCAGAAATTTTAAGTTTCTGAGTTTATACTACAACGAGAGCACATTCTGAGTATTTTCTGACAAGTAACTGACTCATTTTAGTAATGGTTGTCAGAAGGAAGCTGTTGATACTTACCAGCTCTCAGTTCAACTGTTCCCCAGCTATATCCTGTCTATTTTTCATTTTCATGTAAGAAAATACTGTACTACTTGGAATGCAGTAAATAGCAAAAAACATGAAGCTTTTGTAATAAAGTCTGGTGAACATAAATAAAATGTTTTTCTATGAAATTATAGAACATTATATATAACGTATTATGTATTTTATATTTTATTCTATGTAATATGTATAACAAGTATAAGATATTTTATATTCTTTATTGTGTTCTAAGGGCTATGTGTTATTATAGTATATAAATTGTTATATTGTGTATATATCTACATATGTATCGAAAAATATCCTTCATAGAGGACAATATATAAGACCAGAAATTGCTGGCTATGAGTTTTAGAACTGCTTGAGTAATTTTAGTCAGCTCCAACAACAGCCTCAGTTCTGACTTCAAGCTAATGAGAGGAATTCGAGAGGTCCTGAAATTTTTTATGAGACAGAGGGCCACCATTCTATACAACAATTAAGTCTCATTTCTTGCACTTCCAAGCTGAGGAACTTGTCTGAAAATGCTGAAGTTCTGTTGGTTTTTCACCTATCTTTGGTGAGTATCTCAGCCTCTGTTATTTCAAGGAGGTGTCGATCAGACAAAAGGAACTGATGCCTTTTTCAGGCTTACCTAGAAGCAGAGGGCAGACAAAGTTAAAAAGATAAAAGCAGATATATTTAGTGAAGGGCCTTCAGGTACAAGAAGGCAGACAAAGCCTCCCAAGGGGCTACACCCAAATTGGACAATGGTCACAAGTTTTTCAGACAGACATAAGTTTGCTCTATTTCCGTATCAGGGGTTAATGTTCCAATTATGGCTTCAGGTAATGAAGTCATATTCCCCCAGTTTGCTCTCCCCCTCACAATTCACTTTTGTTTATACTTTTCAGGTCCTGAGGCTGTAGGATGTCCTTGAGCCTCAGGTCTAGAGGAATTGTTTTGTCTGACCAAGATGCATGAACAGTAATATAAAGTAATACTTTTTATGGAGTTTAGAGTTATGCACTAATGCAGCACAGAATTTGAAAAATATAAAGGCTAAAATCTTAAGGCATCATGGCTGAATACAGAAGAGTACCCTATGCTGTTCTTCATTGACAGTTCTTTATCCTTTAGGTTTGTGGTACCTAAATCTAAACTGATGTAAGTAGCACTATAAAAAGATGCAAGTTGATGAAGAGCAGAGGTGGGTAATCAGATGGTAAACGGGTATAAAAGAGTTGCCTTGAAACTGCTTAAAATATGTTCTTAGCTACTGCAGCTGTAATCATGCCACCTGAAAGGTGTCTAGGACCTCATCAGACCTCTTACTATCCATTTTTCTGTGGCTTCCTCCCTCTGAATCTCCAAAACTACGAAGAGAGAGGAGCTTTAGCACTTAATCTGGAGATGCAAATTGCCAGATACCCCTTTAGCAATACAGGATTTAATTTTTGTTATATCAACCAACTGTATGTAAACCCTTGGATGCCTTAAGGAAACTAAATTTGTGCTAGATGCCTATGCTTAGGTTTAGTTTTAGATGCCATGTTTAGGTTATGCCCATGTTTAGAATCCTACTTAAGGGGTCATGAAACTCTTTTCTAGTTGTTAGTGTGAAGAATGTTTTTGTGGTTTGTGTAGGATGGCAACGAAATCAGAGGGTGCTGATAGTTTCTGCCAGGAGAGTGAGCACGTACTATAAAGAACAGTTTCAGGAGAATGAGCACGTACTATAAAGAACAGTTTCAAAACTTTCTGACCAAGTAGCCAAATTAAAGCATTGAATAAGAAAATAGCAGAAGTTGTGGTACGGCTAAGAGATGTGACAGCAAAAATGGCAGGTGCTCAGGGTAAAATAGAGGAAGCTGCGGTAAAGCCAAGGATACTGCAACAAAACTACTAATACTAATGTAAAGTAAAAATACACTTGTAAGAAAACTAAAATTATCTAACAAGCAAGCCTCTCTCTCCAGAAGACTACAAGAAAAGAGGCCCAAGACCACCTGAAAAGATTATGAAATTGCTGACCCTAGCTTATTGATATCTGCTGATTTAGACTAACACAGACACTGGAAAATGCTTTGTATGCTTAAAAACAGTGTATATACTCTATCAAATTTGTAAGTGTTGTGGACCATAGTGGAGCAGGAGACTCCCTCAGCCACCCAGCGCTGCTTGCTCACTTTCTTTAAAATAAAATATATAAATTTGAAAATTGGTTTGGCTATTGAAATTTTATATCAGTTAGGTCTGGATTTGTCATCAAATACTTTAGAGAAACTGAGAACCTTGCTCCACAGTGCTCCATTTCTCCCAAGGCACTATTACCGATGTATTTGTTTATTCCTACATATACTTAGGGCTTTTATGATTTCTGCTGAAGCTTTAAACTGTATGTGAACAACTCTCTTTTTTTCTCTACTCAGTCGAGGTGTTCTCGTGCAGTTTTATCTGGTCTCTGGAAAGAAATGCTTCTCTCAGTAACTTTTCAAGCTGAAAGGTCTGGAAATGTCTGACATCCCTTCTATTTACTTCTAGCCTTAGAAAATTAGTTGAATTGTGAAAAAGGAGTAGTCTGAATACACTGAACACTGAAAGAAAGCCACATTCCCTCAAGAGGAGAGATTTAGTTTCTACATCATTTCCTCTTGCTTTTATCCAAAAAAAAACCCCATAAATGGTTATGGTATATGAGTGGAATAGAATATAGTGACCAGGATTAGGAGTTAAATTAATGGAATATCCACCCTATGTATAGAGCAAATGTGCAAAACAAGAGAATGAACATGAAGATGTATAAACATTTCATAAGTGTGATTCCTGTATGAAGGAACCCTGTTTATGTAATATTTATTTCATAAGCAAAATATGACAGTATTCTATAAATACTACAGCACATACAAAAATAGAAGAACACTAAGCACGTTTCCCTGAGAGTACACAGACAGATTGTATGTGACATTGCTTAGGAAGGCACTTTTCCATGAAGCACTTGAGAATGTTGGTCAGTTCCAGACTGTATCAGTGTGAACTGCATAACTTCAGACAATAGACAGAAAGGTGACAGGTAATTTCATGAAACTAGATTTTATCATTTTTAAGTCGTCAGTAATCTCACTCATCATTGACTGACAATGGAAAAAGTGGACCTCTGAATCTCCACTGTCTGATTGACTTTGCAACACGAAGTATTAGAGCAGCTGGGGCAGAGTTGAGCACTAAATATCAGAAAACAAGGGGTTAAAGATGATGACAATAACAGAGAGACAAAAGGAGCTGCAGTGTACCCAGCTGCTGGGACAATAAAATTTAGCCAACAAAACTGTCTTTCACATCTAAACAAGCAAAATTATCTGTCAGTGTTGATCGTTGTGCTAGGATCTAGATTAATGGAATCCTGTATTGTAGCTTTTGTCACCTATAGTTCCATCTTGTTCAAATTTTCTGTAAATCCTCACACCCATGTGTAGAGGAATGCTGTCAAGCTGTGGTTTTAGTTCTGTAAGATCTCTTGCACTTATCAGAATAATGCACTTCCTAAAATTCTTATCTTTACTTCAAATTAAAGCACTTTTGGTCTAGGGTTTAAATATATTTATATATAAAAACATATATATAATATATTTAAATATATTCCTGTCATGTTTGGGGCCTAATTATTGCAGTGTTGTGACACTGTGGATGGAGACATTTCTGCCAACCTCCTGCAGATAATTCCCAAGTGACACTGACCTATGTGTTTTATTTGTCCTTGATGAGAAAGATACGAGATGAACAAGTAACTATTAATAGTGAGAGCTAATTGGGCTTAAAAAATCCCCTTATTTATAACATCTGAAGTTGTTGCATCACGTAAAAAGAAACATATTCTAACAGAAGTTATTTTTACTTTTGCTATTGTTTTTTTAAATAATGTTATGGTGGTAGCATAACAATGCTCAAGCTCACTTTTTTTGTCAGCAATAAAATGTAGGATCACTGTTAAATATACCACAAGTTCCTTTTTTTTTTTTACAAGAAACAGTCTTGCAAGTGGTAGAAAAAAGCATGTAGGGCAGGTAAGAAACTGCACGTATGGCAACTGTGATTGTCTCTGTTCCTTGTCCCGTTCTGGTTTGCCTTCATTGCCTTTTTTGGCTCCTGTGTGGTGAGTAGAGGACAAGCTTCAGACTGTAGAGGGGTCACAAACACTCAGCTGCCCCCATTCCTGCAAGGAGAGGGTGCAGCATGGAAGGGGAGCTCATGAAAAGATAAAAATACTGTGCTATTGTCAGAGCAGAGCACAGCCAAAACCTCACTGTTCAGGCACAACAGTACTATCTGTAGTAACTGATGAGCATTGGCATTTTTTGGACACCTGCATTTAGTGTATTTAAAATATTTAATCAGCCTTACCCTCAAAAGTTGCCTCAAAGCCTTCAGCAGAGCAAACTCTTGGGTATGTCCTTTTTCCAAGCGAGAACACACCATAAGAGGAATTTCTGTAGTCTTATCTAGCTTGGCAGGCTTCATGGAAGTCTTCTGTGGGGTAATTGTCACAAATACATGAATAATTTATTTCACTACATTTTGAACAGGTTGAGAAAGAAAACAAGAAATGTACCTTGGCCTAAAAGTTACTACAAAAATGCATGTTTCTTCATTTTATCTGTCCCAATAATCTGTTATCTACTGATCTCTATTATCTGTCATCTTCTTTTATTCAAATAGATAGCTTGCCCTATTGAAATGCTCTTTAAGATGCATCATTTTCAGGTTTGGGGTAACTGCTTTATATACAGTAGTTTATTATTCATGTGTGTGACTTGTGTGACAAGCTGCTCAAAGGAATAATTAAATAAACTATCTAAAAATCAAACTATTAATAACTGTTTTTTTTTTTTAATTCCATTCACTAAAGTGTCATTCAGGAATTAGGAGCTTTTGAATTCTGTCTTCTTAAATCACAATATCCGAAGAAGTTCATGATGAGCTTTGTTCTTTTTAAAGTACCAGATTAAGGACTCCTAGAAATTGAAATCTTTTCTTAATTAAAAAAAAGATAAATAAACATCCCAGTTATTTTGTTTACCATTTAACTTCCTAAAACCAGAAAAAAGAATCTTTGCAGTAAATCCAGAAAAGAGAGCAGGATTTTTTCCTATCTGTGAAATATGGAGGAAATTGCCTACCAAACACATATTTCAGAAGAAAGCAATGTTATTTCATCAATGGGCTGAAATAATTTGGAATCAGCTATCAAGTTTATTTTGAATTTCCAACTCATTCATTTAAAACTCTGAATTATAAGACTGTAATATAATTTAGGTAGGAAGGGACCTCTGCAAGACCCTAATCCAACCCCCAAATAAGAGAGGTTTAACTTCAGCTAAAGGAGTTTTCTCAGAGCCATGTCCAGCTGAGGTTTGAAAGTCTCTAGGATGAAAATTTCACCACCTTATGCTCTATATTTGGGGGTTTTTTTATGTATATCTAAATGGAGTTTCACTTGGGGCAATCTGTTTCATCTGCCTCTTGATGTTTCACTGTGCACCTCAGTGAGGCAGCTGGGGGCATCTTCCCTAGAACTTCTCTTGGTAGTGGTGAGTTGTGGTTCAACATCCTCCAAGCCCACTCTTCTCCTGGCTAGTCCACCTCAGCTGCCCCACAGGACGCTGGCTTAAGGCCCTTTGCCACCTGAGTGACCACCCCCCGGCCTCTCTCCAGTTTGGTGATGCCACTTTTGTTACAGATGGTGGGTAATATTGGGCACTATATCCTGGATACCGGGCTGTATTCCAGTCCTCACAAGGGACGAGCAGAGGGATCCTGCACAGTCTCCATCCTAGGAGGTCTGCAAGCCTAGACTGGGTAAAGCCCTGCTCACCCTGGTCTGACCTCACAGCTGACCTTCTATCCTGAGTTATCCCACATCCCTGCAAGCAGAGACCTCCCTTAGACTGCTGACCTGCACTTCTGCTGGGCAGCCCAGTAGACAATTAGCCTTGGTCACCCCAAAGGCACATGTCTGACTCGTGCCTCTGCTGCTCCTGAGAAGCTGAGATAACAGGAGGTGTAAGACAGCCCAGTCTCATTTGGGGTACATTCGTTATGTTTCTGTAGTGACACACTTAAATCTACGAACAGACACAGGGTTAGCGAAGAGTTGAACATTTAAAAATGACTGGACAGTGCAGCTTAAATATGGCATATTGAGGTTATTCATTTTTCATTACAAAACAATTCCTGTTTTATTTTTCTGTTAACATCTATTAACATGAAGACAGCATATGAGCGACGGCTTGTGTAAAACAACACTGCTCTCATTCCCCTTCCACTTTTTTTCCTAAATGAAAAGCAAATCAAACTTTTTGCAATTTTCTGACCTCTCTATGACCCTGTATTTACTTGCCAAACACACGTTAAGGCAGAGTGAAATTGCTTTTATTTCTGATATAAAACTACACACTCTGTGGCCAAGTCTTTGCTAAGAAACAATACCTTATCCATTTTCACTTTTGTAAAAAGAAAAGAGAATCTGCTCATTTTACAGAAATGAAAAGTGGACAATGCATTATTTATAACATCTGCCAAAATTTGGCCAGGCAAGCACCTCTAGCAGCTCTCAAGCAAGGTTAGTGTTGGTTGTATTTTCTCAACTCCTTTGTGTACACATGAAGAAACTTCTAAATATACTGATGGGTTTTTGCATATCACTAATAAAGAAGAGGAGAACAAAATAGCAATTGATAATGTTATGTAGTCACACGCTGTTAAAAGGCCACTGAAAAATTCACTGAGTGATTAATCATCTGAATGGTTCATTTTCCTTGGGGGTCTAACAAACAATTAATGTTGATTAATATACCAGTCTATTTCCTTTTGTAAAAATATAAATTGAAATTAACAAAGCTGTTGTCTGTCTGTCACCAGATTGTGCCAGTGAAAGTAATGAAAAATACAAGCTAAAAATGGTAGGAAAAAGATAAAGATCAGTGTCAGATTCAGACGGGGAAATTTTAGCAGCTCCTTTAATCTAAAATCTATTACTATTAAAAAAAAAATCTTTATATTTCAAGTTTCTAAGCATAAGTCAGACATATACTACCTTGCTGGCAGCAGTGGATCCACAACGGACACTAAAATCATACTGCAGTCCCTTGCTCTATGACTTGAAGAATTCCTGCTCTTATAGCAACACCCTAGAAAAGTGTGAGACATCCTCAAAGCTGAAAGACAGTAAAGAAACTGCTCTGAAGTCTACAGAGGAGATAGCCACTGAGATGCCTTCTATTTGATCACATCAGTTTCCTGTAGAACCCAGGAGCAATAATATTAAACTCCAGACCGTCCTTCAACACACTTGGCTTTCTCACTATTTTTTGTTTACAGAACCATGATGCTTAAAAGGTAAAATCACTGATATTTTTATATAGGGCAGTGGGTAGATCCTGATGTAATTAAATTCCTTTTGAATTTACTTCCTTCTCCCTCCCACAATAAGGGAGTCGATTCCAGTGCCCAGTGTGAAACAACCTGCAGGCTACAAATGACACAAAGAACCCATGAGGATATAGCTAGATGCCAATTATCTGACCTCTGGACTCTAAGGGCATGATTGCTTCTTAGGGGGATGGCAGAATTTGGCTGGAACTCTTGGAGAAAAAGCTGAGAGATCCAATAAGTGTTCCACAACTCTATAACTTGGACCAATGCAAATAATAAATATGCTTTTTATTTGGAGAATACATTTCCTGTTCTTTCAAGAGTTTGCCATATTCCTGTGGCAGAACATTTATTTAAGTGCTACCAAATACTTACTTTGATTGCTGCAAATATCTATCAGAACCATGCAAAGACGATGATTATACTAACACTTCTTGCCCTCTGGAAGAGAAAATAAGGCAAGTTGCTTTATAAACACCTTATCAAATAGTAATTTCATGCTGCTACTACATGGGCAAATATAAGCTAATGAGAAAAACTTGGTGACAGAAATAATTTAGGAAGAACAGCTCATTGAGTGATGAAGATTTTAGTGTTCTTCAAACCAAATGTTGCTGCTTGTTACACATACGAGATTCGGTCTGCCTATCCAGAGCTCAATTCTGAACTCATTAGAGAGCTTAACAAAACTCATCTTCTTTTATGGTGATTGCCTTTAAAGACACTTGGGCCTGACAAAACACAACAGTAGTAGATAAATAAAGAGAACAAGGAAAAGTAAATAGGAAGAGGAGATGAAAAGGTGCTTTATGCTGCTGCATGCAATTAGAGTTGAAATACAAGAGCTTCAGCAGCAGGAGCAAAGCATAACACATCAGGGTTTTCTTTTTTCCTTTTAACTCTACAGTCTAGGCCTTTGCCTTCCCCCCAGCTCCACAGCTGCCTCATCAGTGTTCAGAAGTAGCCGTGCCCCTTTCAGGTTTCAGTTCTTAAGCAAAGGTCAACAAGAGGCAGGAGAAAACATTAAACAACTCTTATTTAGCTTTTCTCATCAAATATAAAGCTAACAGTCTCTTGGTACCCACAAATTTCTGGAGACTGCAAATGCTGGGCAGAGGAGCAGGAGGTGTTAGAAACAGAGGTAGTTAGAGAAGCTAACAAAGGAAAACAAATAGCTACACCAAAGAGATCAAGTGAAAGCATCAAGTGCAGTATGTTTATCATAATCTATTTTTTAAATTCTGGTTTGATATATTATTTTCTGTTCCTTGCTCAACAAAATAGTCACAAAAACAAAGGCTGAGGCAATGAAATATAATAGAGGGATTTTGTTAAAGAAAACCAAAACTTTCTGCTTACACTAGTAAGAGAATTGACTTTGCTCCTCTGTTATTAACATTGGGCAGAGTACTATCGGACAATTATTATATTTGTCTGGCTTCATACACAGGTTTTAAAACCCCCATCCTCCACCTGGCTGCATGCAGCTGGCTCAAATCTGGTACAAGCTTGCTGCCGTTTTGTGATGTGAAACAAAATGTCACAATGAGGGGGATGTACAAAATGGCCCCACCAGCTCACACCTTGGTGATCCAGGGACTTGGGCCCCATCTTAAGCAGGCCCTGCCTACCAAAGGTTGTCCAGATGAAGCCCAAGAGTCTCCAGTGAGATGTGACTGGAAGCAACCTTCTGACTGACAGTGGCCACGACGTGTTCTTTTCCAGAGCTTCTTCCCATTAGTTCTGCCCAGCCCCTCCCTGGAGACCTCAGCTCCCAGGCGGGGTCTCTGCCTTGCTGCCCCCACAAAGCAGGGGGTGGCTGCTGCCTTCAGCTGTCACACCAGCAGCACCGCAGGGAGGGTCTCAGTAACACTCTGGGAGCTGCCCCTTGGCAGCCAGAGCAGGGAGGCAGAAACAAATAACAGTGTCTCCTTCTCCTGAGGTAAGGGGACAGATGGGCTTCCCTTTCCGTGCCTCTTCTCACGGTAGGAGAACAGGGAGATATGACCAAAATTTTTTCAGAACTGTTCTGAAAAGTGTTCTATTTCTTGAACATTCAGGTGGTTTTTGGGAAGAGTTTTGTTCATTGTTGGATATTCCTGTCTGTCCTCAAAAGTCATGGCAAAATTTTTATTTTTCTTGCAACTTCTTTATCTGAGAGTTAATAATGGTTTTTAGCATCTGTTCCTTTTCCCCTGTTTGGAAGTGCTAAAGCAAATAACTGCATAATTAATATGCTATCTTGGTAAGTAACCTTTTTTTGTCACTCTTTTAAGTCCCACAGTCCTCTTCAGGCTACTTTCTTCCCTTAATATTTTTGAAATCCATTCCCATTTTTAGAGGAAGCTCAAGTACATTCTTTTCAACCCTGCAGTTCGATTTCTTTTTGCTTTGTTTTACAGTCTGAAATTTGCTCTCAACTGTTTTGTTTTCCCTCCATAGCTGAATAATTTCTTGCATGAATCATACAGATTATGAGCTAGGCTGAATGCTACAGAATGTAGGAAGGCAAGATTCCTCTATAAATAAGGTCTGCTACAGCTCTGTAGTTTTAAACTAACATGCCTGAATTACACAAATATTGGCTAATAAGAGCCTATATAAAAATGATGCCACAGAAAATAGGCATAGATCTCTCCAAATTTCAAGGAAAGTCCACAATACCTGAATGATTTAGAACAAGTTAAGCATCAGTTTTTCTGACTCTTAAGGTCCAAGGATGCATTGTCTGAATTAGTTTGAAAACTGTATATTTAAAGGGATACCAGTCTTTTTGCTGACACTGCACTGCACTTTGAGGAGATAAGCACTGAGCTTTGCTGTTGTATAAGGAAAAGCAGACATTCTTAACCTCATCATTATTCTTTCCATTCTCAGAATTCTCATTTAAAATCTTCACATCCCAGCAGAAATGATGGGAGAGGTATTTCATTTTATTTGAAACCGGAAGAGAATATACATTTCTAAGCTTGCATTTTTAAGAGGTTTTATGTTAAAAAGAGATTTGCTGTCATAAAATTGTCATCTTTTATCAAATCTAAATTTGAGAATACAGGTACAAAGTCCACTACATAATTAAATAAATAAGAAAGAGAAGTCAGAATATTTATGGCCACTGGCTTCTCTCTTCTTCCCTCTTTCTAGTTGTGCACAGTAGTTTCTCCCATGGTTCCTAATAATGGCCTGAGCTTATTTTATCCATGAGGGAAGAAAGATACTGATCTTTTGATAGTTGCTCCTGATTTAATAGAAGGGAAGTCTAACTTTCAGCTACTCCTCTACTTCCAATTCATGATGTTTCATATTTGCTTTCTATCACAGCTAGGTACAATGGCTCCATTTTTACAATTTCCTCCCTGCTTCCTGGCATCTAAACTTTGTTGCTGTCCTTAAGAGGATTGGAAGGTTTGCCATAATGGGTCCCATCTTCAGATTTTGTCAGCCTGAAGTCTTTTACGTAAATGACCATGGTATTTCAGACATGAACAAAATGAATAACCAAGAGGAGGCTTTTTAACCTGCCCCACTCTTCATGGAGCAGTGAAAGACAAGATCTGAGCAACCTGGTCTAAGGTCAGGCATCCCTGCCCATGACAGGGGGGTTGGAACTGGATGATCTTTAAGGTCACTTCCAGCCCAAACCATTTTATGATTCTAAGGGGCCAACTTAACTGCAAACAAACCTTGAATACAGAAGAAACTCATAATTGATAATTACGCAAATCTTTTAAAGCAATCTTAAATACTGTAGGAAAACAGCAGATGACACTTTACATTATGTCAGCTCATGACCCTCATCCTTGAGAGCTCTAGTATTTCCTAACGCTCCCCTAACAGAAGCTTTGGTGAGTATCACCACAGCAACAATTCAGGAGTGAAAGACAGCAGAAGAACTGGTGTTCAGAAATATATTTAGTGGCACAGTGAACTGCTGTCATAAGGAAAATCAAGTGAGTGTTCAGAAAAATGTAGGGACTTCAGAGATGTCTATTTGAACACAAAAAACCCCAAAACTCTGTGAAGCTTCACTGAATAGTCTCTGTTTAAAAAGTGGGTAGCATTGTATTAGATGGTGTTATCTGAAACATCTTTCTGAATTATAAAAAATAGTGCAAGATTATAGTCGTGGGATTTTACACCTCCTGAAAGGAGTTGATAGAATTCTTCTTATTGTTGCTGGTACCTTTGGTAACATCTGCAACAACTAAAATTTAAAAGGGCACAAAAAATTACTTTACATCATGGATCTGCCATGGGTATAAAATGGACCTCACAGAGAAGATACAAGCAAGTAGATATAAGTGTTTTAAAGATAAAAAGAAATCTGCAAGACTTCATACTAAGAAAAACCAATGGGTATAAGGAACATCTGTAATAGAGCAGCAGGAAATAACTCCATTTGACAAGAACATTAACAGCATAAAATGAGACAACTAATCTGACAAATGGATATGTGGGCGCGTATCCACTCCCAGCTGGGAGATAGAAACTCTCAGGTTACAGTACTAGATGAAAAACTCACAGGTGCAGTCTGCGTGGATTTGGAGAAGTAAGCAGGGGAATACATCATCTTTGCCTCACAGAAGAATTTAGATTTACTGACCTTTCTCTTTGTCTTGCACTGCCAGGAGAGCCCAAAGATGGCAGAGCTGGCTACCATCTCTCCCTCCCTCCCTCCCTCCCTCCCTCCCCACAGAGCTTCCAGCACTGGGAAGAAGGCTTCAGGGCACTGGCAATGCATGTCAAGAAAGGGCTGTTATTCAGAGTTGCACTTGAAATAAGGGGCATTGAGGGCCACAGAAATAGTGAGAAACTGCTATACAACTTCTGGTGCTGTCAGCACTGAAAATACACCTTAAGGTCCTTTCTTCTTGAGTGCTTGCACTGTGAAAGTCTGTCTTTCAGAGAATAGGTTCTCAGTGGGTTTCAAAATTGAGGTCCTTTGACGTGCATGAAAATGGACGCCAGCATTTTGAGGCATTTAAAGTACCACATTACTTCTCAAAAATGTTTTTAAGCCTCTGTCTCCATATATACACACTTAGAAACCTTGGACTTCAGCTAACAAAAATTATTAAAAAAGCCTAAAGCACTTTTAAAGCCCTGACTATCAGTGACTGGAAAGTTTATGACCTCTTTTGAGCCTTGTTGGTGGAAATGTAATGAAATACTGCCTTGTTGCACAGCTGACATTTTCAGACCTGTAGATCTTGAGTTTTTCCACATCCTTGGTTTCTACAAACAGAAAAATCTTGCTGAAAATCCTTACAAAATTTTCTAGTAACCCTTTTATAGTCTGTAATGTTAGTTACTGCTGTTGAATTTTCTTCACTTTCTCTGAGAATGGGGTATCAACTTAGAGCCTTACTCTGGACTCTGCCTGCAGTCAGATTCACAACAGAAAGTTCCCCTTATTGCACTACGCCATGTGTGCTGAGGGTATTTGGTGAATTAAAATCAGTACTAACAAATTGGCATGGAGAAAAGGCATAATAGTGATACTTTGCAACGATAAACATGAAGAACTCTTTCAGGTATCTGAGCATCTCCTTAAAAATTGGGAATTAGTAGGGAAAAAGATAACAAAGGAATGTACTGAAGTAGATTGAGTAGCTTAATACTTTGTGGAGTGGTGTGGGTTGAAATAGTCCTCCTGCATCACAAGACATTAAAAGCCATTCAGGTTATGAACAAAATACTCTGGTAAGTACTATTTTCTAAAAATGGAGCAAGCCCAGCATGCCTGGAACAGTGGAGTGAGCAGCAGAAAGGCATGGTAAAATCCAATTTTTTACTCAATTCCATTCTGTTTTGTTCTGGTGTAAACCCTGTTGAAAGTTGCCTGTAATGAAACATGAGAGACCTACACAAATCTGGACATAATTTTCATGGAAGGAGTTAAGGAGAATATTCACTTCTGGTTAGCAAAGACAAGGCATTCTCTCATTCATCCTTATCTCACTGGTTTAACTTCTGTAATATTCCCAAATAATAGACATGCATTGTGCTCATGCAAATAAAGCAATGTTATAAAGATGGCCGAAGAGTTTAGTGACCAAGCAATGTTTTTTTTAATTATGTGTTCCATTGCTGTCCATTGTTACACAGGAAGTATCATGCAGTCATTGAACAGGAAGAGAACATTTCAGGTGCAATACTTTCTAGAAATGACAGGTTGAAACTGCAAGGGCGCAGAAACATTCTGAATTGTTTCCCTGAGATACTGACATAATCAAGGAACTAATATTCCCTAAAATTATGTGAAGTTCAGGCAGATACCTGTGAAGTTCCAAAGAGAGGACTGTGTTATTCACAGATCAGAGATGCTGGAAAATTTGTGTTTAGGAAAGCCGCTTTTACATGCCCAGAGAGTGGGTAGGAAAGGAGTAAGTAGATTCAAGTCTGAATATTTTTATAATTGACTGTTTTTCCACTCTCTCATTACCATTCCTCTTCAAAGGAAGGTAGAGGAGAAGTTTGAGTGATAGTTCTATGATAGTTCTACACCCTCCCTTCCTCCCTTTCCAACCAGACCATTTGAAGTCCTGGTGGGTGAGGTATTTGCAGCTTGGAATGAGCCATTTGAGTCATATTTCACTGAATGGAATTAGGAAATTCATCAGACTTCTAAAGGGCAGCACAGCCTGCATGGTCAATAAGCAATAACCAGTTAAGAAACTTATAGACATAATGTCAACAGAAGGAGGCAGTAAAGTAAGGTGAAAACCTGAGCAGCAACTCTGGAAGAGAGAAAATATTTTAGAAAATATGAGTAAGATGTAGGCAAGAAGTTTATACGTACAAAATCGTTGCCAAATTGGGTACCAAGTAAGGAAATGCTTTGAGGATATAAGATGGAAAGGAACTCATAGGAAAACATTCAAATTTGATATTACCCTATCTGGAAGCAATGCAACATACCAGAGCAAATAAAATTTCATCTGCTATAGGAATAGATGTGCTTGAAAATAAGCATTTCAAGCAGCAAGTCATTCACCCCTCAAAAAAAAAATAAGCCATAAAAAGGAATAGACTCTCCCAAGTTGTCAGACCACTAGCCTCTTCTGAACTCTATCCTTCAAAGTTTCCTTCTCCAAAGAGTGACATATTCTGCTGCTGTAAAGTCGCTTCACTGGAATAATTTATGGGAGGGAAACAAAGAACCACTGAAGAGATTCAAAGCACAAAAGAAAAAAATTTTTTGTCCCTAAAAATTCTGTGCATCTTGGAAAACTCCATTCCTTCCCTTTTGTAAAAAAATACAATAGTGGATTTACGGAAAATCCAATCCATTTGTCCTTCCAAATTTGACAGGTGCTTTCAACATTGCTTTTCCAGATGAGAATATTCTGAGAAAAGACAGTACTGAAAAAATTAATATCAAAAATATTGTAAGAAAATGTGAATATGCAGAGTAGCCTCATCTGTATGATGAAACACAGACCAGAGAGCTCCTACACTCCTGTAAAAGTTTGGGTGATGAACAAACATTCCAGAGCCATGATGGGGAGCTTGTTAGTGCAGTCAGTGGTTCAGGCCTCTCACCCTCCTGCATGTCTTTGAATTTCTCCCAACAGGCAACACAATGGAAACGCTGAAGTTCTGGTGGCCTTTTCTGCATCCAGTCATTCATATTTATTTTATTATGGGTGAAGGTAGAAATAAAAAGTTAGGAGGAAAAGGGAATGGCTCAGCAGTGCAGTCTAAGATCCATATCAATGCCTCTGCTTTTAAATACATACCTATGTTCTCATTTTTGAGCAAGAGAGGCTCAGTCTGAAACAAAAGTTCTTTCATGTCTTTTGCTCTGATGCATTAGATTTGCCCTCAGTAGGTGTTTCTAAGTCAGGCAAGCTTCAGCGATCACGCCAAACTGATTTTTAGTACAATTAGATTTGTCTGTTTTCTACCAGCCTGACCAGAACATCTGTTATCATGCACAACTTTTATCCTGCATCTAGTGCTCCCCAGCACAGAAGTTCCTGCATTTTCACTGAGGCGAAGAAAATGTCCAAATAGTATTATTTTACAGTTCGAAGACACAAAATTCTAATAAAAGCACTTATTACAAAGCTAGTCACACAAAGAAGGTATTTCCAGGTTTCAGAGGCCTATGAGGCAGTCCATTTCAGAGGCCTATGAGGCAGTCCAAGATTTGAATCCAAGATCCTTCACAATTTAGCAATGCAATTTAGCTTCTCATCGTACATAAGGAGGCCACTTGCAAAATTCAGTTCCAGCTTAGACCTTACTTTCTGTGTAGTTTTCAAATCTTTATTTTCATACTTTTAGATGAATCTGCACACGGATCTTAAACATTGCTAAAAAAGAAGCTACTGACTCACAGTATTGCTCAACCCCTTTTGAAACCTTAAATTATCAGAACAAACATAAGCAGTCTCTTGGATATTTTGTGACAGATTTACATTATGTTTACTTATGCTAATGTTGACTTCTTTCAAGGATGTTCACTTGGTTTTTAAAAAATATTTATATATTTCATTAGTTCTCTTTGAAAAATTATTATCATGTCGAACAGGTAACTCCCACAATAATGTTACAATGGAAGATAACATTTGTAAAACAAAGATTTAAGGCCTTAAGTGCTTTCAAAGATTAATCTAATTACTTTCATTTGCTTTTTACCCATAGTTTGAGATAATTTCAGCCTTTAACTGTAGTCTAGCAAAGCTGTGTGACTTTAACAACTCTCTTCTACTAGTAAATAATCTGCAACAAGAATTTTAATCTACTTTTTTCTAAAAAAATCATTCTTCTGTGTTTACTCCTGTTGTAAATAGAGACTCTCCAGAGTTTGTTCTGCAAAGCTGTCCATAAATTTTCCCACAAAAATGACCACACCTTTCAGGTATGCAAAATTCATAGATTTTTGAGGGACTGTCAGAAGTTCAGGATTTCCTCAAAGAAACTCCTTGTCCTCTTCCTGCCAAAGATCTTTCCTTTTTTGTAGCACAAAGATGCCAGTTAAGACTTCTCTTCCTGCTTAGAACAGGCAGGAGAAAGTAAAATCCTGTATGAGTCAAGATCCTCCCATCTGAGGAATATCCAAAGTATAGATAAAGAGTAGTCCTGGCTCCACAGATTATCAATCGATATGTCCCATACGTGCAAAATAACCCAGAAAGAGATAGAAAGTCCCAGCCACAGCACTCTTAAATGAGTTACGTGTTATGTTGCTCTAAATAGGTACAAGCAAGCCAAAGGCATCACAAAATAAAATCCTGCCCCAGCACACGCATAAAGCTGTAAAAAGCAAGATGCTTCTTCCATTTACAGTGAAACCCTTTTTTAACTCAACTTGGGAATCAAATAGATATTTGGACCTTAAATGTGAAATTTCTATATGATGGAATGTGCAAGATTCAGTTATATCCTTTCATGATAAATTTCTGTCAGGCTCTTATTTTTATGGTAGCATCACCAAATAACAATGCTAGCAGGTGGTTTTGGAGCTCAGGACAAGTGATAAAAGGTTCCTTTCAGGTCTTGTTCTTACGTTTCTGAAACATATGACCTGTCCTGACCAATATCCTGCTACTTCAAGGAAACCAAAGGCTCTTTGGGATTTAGTTTTCCTTTACTGAACCTCATATATTGAGATGAACACACACCTCAGAATTTTAGGTGAGCAACTACTAAGACAGAGCACTGGAAAGACAGAAATGCTGAAGAATTCCAAGTACAAGGGCAATTCATGAAATGTGTAGTATGACCACACATAGTAGTGAAACCAAAGGTTCCCCAAAACTGTTGTTGTCAGGCTACATAGTAGGCACAATTTTGGTAAATAACTTCTCACTGTAAAGCATCAAGCCCATTGCTCACTTTCCCAGATCTCTGACATGACTGAAATAGCAAAGATGCAAAACAAATGTCTGTAACAAAGCTGACGTAGTACCCTATCAACCCTACCACAGGAAATCTTTTCATCAATCTGCATTTTGGTTACATTGCTCTTGACCAATATCTCTTCTAACACCATGTGCTTATGTAGCTGAGTGTTCCCAGAAACATTACAAAGGATCGGATTAGTCAGAGAGACTTTGAAAATTAATTACTAAGCAAGACTCATTTTATTTTTGATAACCAATTGTTGCTTCCTCATATTTACAATTTTTAAAAACTACTTGAAGGCAAAAGTTCTGGGTTTAAATATTTCCCTGCATCCCACAAGCACAAGTAACTCTATCCCCTTTCTTAGAGCAACTCCAGATCATCATATAAATATTAAAATATACTCTGAAACACATCTTTCTTTCATTTAATTTTCCTAGGAAATTTATCAAAGCTGTGGTCAGATGTTTACTGTATGATATTCCTGCTAAGGATTAACATCTGGTCACTGTGATGCTAATGAACAATCTGAAAATATGGATTACATTAGAGTATACACACTGTTACTCCAGTGAATGAAACTGGTAGTAGAAAGACATTATCAGGTCTTCATATTTATAGTTGAACTTCACACTAATTCTGCAGTGAGTATTACTGCTCCTAATTCAGAAGTTTTTTGTCTCCCTCCTTTTTGCTCAGCTAAACAATTATCCTACTGAAAAATACAGCTTTCTTTTTTTTATAACACTGAAAAAAATGTTTCTCTGAATTACCTATGTTTCTCTGAATTACCTTTATCTTCCTAGAAGCTGCTATTGACACATTTTGTGTGTTGTTGCAGTAAAACCTTACTAACTATTGACACTGGTTTACTAGTTTTCATTCAGATGAGTAAAAATTAGCATTTACATTGCTTCAGTAACATCTTCTGCAAGTATACATTTTCACATAAAAACTTGAGGGTTTTCACAGAAAAAAAAAAAAGAGAAATTTAATGAAAGAAGTAATGAAAGAAACAACTATTTTCAAGTGAGACTTAAGCACAAAAAATGTAGTCACAGCCATGCTGCTGTAAGAGCAGAAGGAAAAGGCTGAGGGGCTAAGCAGTTGGTTTGGATTAGGGGTTCCCAGAAAACTGAAGTTCCAAAATCACAGCTACGTGGGCCTTTCCTCCTCTCAAGTTTTAGGAATCAAATATTCAGAGTTTGCTGAAACCTTCTAAGCTGACTGAGGGCCCTCTGTAGGTGAAAAAATTCCCCTCCAAATGCCACTCTGCTCTTAGGAATAATAGGGTTGGCTTTTATCTCCTCTTGGCTGTAAACCAGTGGTAACCCCTGGGTTTCAGTTCCAAATGACTTTTCACTCATGGTACTGTGCCCTCAAGAAGTCTTGGTTATGGCACTAAAAGCAGTGCTTACTCTGTATTTTTCTGGTCCTTTCTCTTTTCTTCACTTACAAGAGATGACATGGACAGAAATTGCAGAAAAACACATTTCTGCTTCCTGAGGCACAGCAGAAGTGATTCCACATGGGCAACTACACACTGAGTGATGGAGATGGGGATTTGCCAATAGAAGGTGAAGAGAGCTGAGGGGCACTGATTTTGAGTGATGGATTCAGATGGGGCAAGGACTGAGAGTTGAATGAGTTACCTTCATGCTAGGAGATCAACCATTTACCACAGTGTACTTGCTCCTTAGAATGACAGTTTTGAAAGGATCAGCAATATATCTGTTAAGTTAGGAGAAAAGGTGAAAAGATCTGTACTGCAGAAAAACCAAAACTTTTGTGGTTTATATTGACAGTATCCTGACAAGAATTCATTTTGGGAAAAAAAAATAGCTGTTCTCGGAAATATAATATAAGGCATTGGATTTTCTCCTCTCTAAGGGAAAAGTAAAATTTGAATGTTTATGTCTGTCATGCTCTGGATGACTATATAGCAGCATAAAAATTATTTGATAAACAAACAAAAAAACCTCTCTGTAGATTAGGATATGGAATATAGGGAATGGAGCTCCTGCCTCCCACAGTTCTTAATTCCATAAGATTGACAAGATAAATCTCACAAGGTCTTTTTTATTTCATTTTCTACATCTTCTTAACAGGAATTGGCTAAGAAGGAGAGGAAATTTGGACATTCATTTCATCAGTGATTCAGAGAATCAGTAATGAAAGTAAATGCTGATGCCAATAGAAGGTGTTACAGCAAATACAGAAACACATTTATTAAATACATGCATGTGGTATCACAAAGACTTTTCTCTGATCAACATGCATTTTCCTAATTAAGAACAAAATTTAATTTTGTGCACAAAGTCTTTGTGTACCTCTTTTTTCTCTTCTGGCTTTGACATCATCCTGCAGCTCTAGTTATTACTGTGTAATTGTCTTGAAATGTAGTTATTGTTAGGAATCGTTGCAGATGTTCCCTGTGTAATTCAAACTAAATGAATATAGAATTAAATTACCAGTGCAAAGACTTAGCAGGGCAAGTTGCAGCAAAAAATGGTAAATTATTTGCTCTCTTTGGAGGAAACTATCCAAAAGTGTAATGGGAAGTTAAGTAAGCAGTATTTCTTGCTCGGGAATCCAGAAAGATTCAAAACAGGATGTCAGAGATAGTGGTGAATAGCTTAATATATTGTCCCCATTCAAGGCATGTAATATTGAAGTACCATTGCTCTGTGACTCTGATTAGGGAGAAGTCAATAAAAATGCACCAGCAGCTGTCTTAAATTTTACTGGGACTTGGATCACTCCCATGGACCAGAGGAGTTTGTGGTTATTTTATATTATATTCCATGACACCAAGGACCTTCAGTTCTCTTTAGGAAAGCTTAAAGTATGGTAAAGACCCTGATGACTGTGAGTACTTCCCCAGCCATCAGACCACAAAGGGGCAACAAGTAGCAAACACTCCATTTTGAAGAAAGAATTTGAGTCCCCAGACCTATAAATCAGATCAGACACATTATCTAGAATGGAAGAGGTTCATATTAACAAGCAAGTTATGTGCAATGATGTGGGAAAAACCAGCATTTCAAGGTGCATTTCTGAGCTGGTGTTCCCTTAGCTCCCTTAGCTCCCAGTCATGAGTGATACTTCCATTCTGTAACTAGTCAAAGGCCAACACAGAAATTAAAAGAGCATTTTATGGCCTTAAAGGAGGTATAAACCTAAAACTGAGGGTTCAGTAGACAACGTTGATCTGCCAACAGCTTTTAGACAACTGTGTGTGGATTATAGTACTCAGAGAGAATCAGTGATGATTCCACAGCTGCCTGAAATGTGCAGACCATGAATGACATAGCAGCATTTTACTTGTCTTTACAAAACAGTCAGAGGCCATTCAATTCTTAATTTCTGAAAATGAAGTGTCATTAACATTTTGGACACTTACTGGGGCCAAATAGCCTGTGTGTGGGATGTTCAATGAATGCACCAGATGAAAAATGTGAAGAGATATATATCTGAATGAACTTTGTGCTGTTTCAAACAAGCTGGGTTTTGTTCTTGTTTTTTTTTTTTCCCATGACTCTTCTTTGTTTTGAGCATTTAAACAATGCTAGAATTGACACTTGTGAATAGGTGTTTATTTTGTGAACATAGCTAATACAATCCATAAATTCCGGATTTTTTTTTCCAGTGTACTCTTTTTATTCCCCTAGAAGTCACTGATGGCTCTAACAGCTTTCCAGACTTCCCCTAAAGTCAATGAAAAAAAAATCTCATCTCAACTTAAAAGCATAGAGGTTTTTCTCCTAAGTGGAAGTGGATGCTGCTGGGGTTCTTCTTTGTTGTTTTTCTTTGTTGTTTTTCTTTTTAATATGCATCATTCTGCAAAATCTGGATTCTACAGTAATTACTAATTCTTAGTAAAAACATTAGAAGTTTTGTATCTGAACTTGGATTTACATCCAAAGCAGAAGCAAAAGTGCTCTATTTCCAAAACAAGTTCAACAGACATTATAGGAAATACCTCACAAGTACATTCATTGAATTACTGACTTGCACAGGCTGACTATTTGCATAAAAGAGAAGCAAAATAGCCACAAAGTTTGGCTTGAGTTAGACCATTAATTCCACCATTAATCCTTTGGATCAATCTTGGATCAGACAGTCTATAGGGACAGAATGCATATATTTGGAGCATGAGCTTGGAAGATCCACTTTGCCTCTCAAGTTCCTCCCCTCAAGCCACAGGAGACATCACAGAGCATTAACTTCCAGAGCTACCCTTTAGCACCTAACTTGTTCTTTAAGATCTCAGCCTTGTACTTCTTTGCCTTTTAAGCAATGCAGAAAAGTGTCTTCTGAAAACATCAACATGCTATTGCTGAAAACCTAAGGTATACATTAAAGCCAAGGGCTGAGTTCCTCAAAAATCAATTTGTTTAACTAAATGTATAGGTTATAAATCAAAATGCAACAATAAATAGAATAATACCTATCACAGATCATAACAGAGAAAAGTAACTTTCTTTTTGCTGAATTTTTCTTTTTAATTAAATCAGTTATTATCAAAAATACTTTTAAAGTAGCATATGTAGAAAATACTAAATATTATCCTAGTCCAT
Source organism: Phainopepla nitens (assembly GCA_013400175.1). NCBI lineage: Eukaryota > Metazoa > Chordata > Aves > Passeriformes > Bombycillidae > Phainopepla > Phainopepla nitens. Next base: position 207,176 of record VXBQ01010478.1, on the reverse strand, counting down.
GAACCCATAAAACATTCTGCATAGATACATTAACCTTCCTGCCCAGCATAGTCTGAGTGGGAAGTACAGTAAAAAGTACAGAAGTACAGAAGTACAGAAGTACAAAAACCTCTAGAGCCATTTTCTTTCGTAGTTTCAGTCTACAATGGTTGAACCAAATCACCTCATATCTATTCTGTTTATTAACCTGTCTGAAAATGGATTTTGGTATTAGTATTTGTCATCTTTTACCTATCTCTTTCCAGGTTGGAACAGTATGTACAACTTCCTTGTTTTCACAGAATGGTTCGACAAGCTTGCAAAAGTGTTCATGTTTTCCTGAACAAAATTTTTGATGCTGATATATCACTGACAAGTTCCTTTTTTGTCTGTTGTCCTTTAACTTTTTTTCCATCTCTTTTAATTAGCATCATCTTCTTTGCCATTAAGATCTAAAAGATGAGGGGTGATCTTTGACTTTCCTCCTTCTTCTCTACCACTGCATCCATGTCTTATCAGTTTTTTCCATCAAACTTTAAATTCTTCAATCTCTTGTGTAGGTCTTAGTAACTAGTAACTAGCAAGATTTTAATTTTGTCTGCCTTGATGACTCTAGCCTTCAAATATATCTTCTCTGGTGGTTTTGTTGGCTTGGCTTTGGTTTGGTTTTTTTCAAATGCTGCCAAAGTGATCTTTCCTTTGCCTAATTCTGATCTTATCTTTTAAACACACACTCTGAAGTTTCAAACATTGGTCTCTTTCTGATAATTTCTTTCTACTCTATACCATTTTTTCTGATGACCCCACCAATTAAAAATATTACTTTTCGGAAGCCTTCAGGAAATTATTCGGGGTGAGAGAAGCTAATGATGAGTAACACTTCAGTTCAAGGGAATTAAATGCATAACTGCATAGAGAACTTTCAGTAACTAGTGTTTACATTAAGGCATGTAATTTGGCATCTAGCTGAAGCAGGATCCAAATAAATGTAATTTTATCTTATCTTTGTGCAGTACATCAGATTAACATTTCTAGACTGCCAAGATCATTGTTTGTGTTAAACAAATAACACTAAGCCAGACTGTTACAAATTTTTACTGTGGCACTTTGCACTTAGAATATCATCTGTCAAAAGATTGCTCTCAAAGCACTTTAAGGACATTAACTAATTGGGCCTAATGACACTTCTCTGGAAACAATGAAGCATAATTAATTCCCTTTTGTGAAAAGGGAATTTAAAGCACAGAGAGAGCAAATGATTTTTCCAATGTCATGAAGAATATTTCAGAAGATGTGGGAACAGAACCCAAATTGTCTAACCCTCCAAGACTGTGATCTAGGCACAGGAACAGAGCTATCAGCTGTGGGAGGAGGATAGTTTTTCCTTTCCTTTCTTTGTTGTTACAGAAGTATGGGAAATTAATTGCTTTCATTAATTCCACACTAATGGCCTGCAAAGTAACAGTCCATTAGGAAACAAGCTGTTTGCCTCTCCAAGCTCTGCATGTAAACAGCAGTGAAGAAACTGTATATTTCCAAGTTATGACTCTGTCAGGGAACCATGTACTGTTCATGTTATTCATTTTTATTGATAATGTCATTTACTATTTCTTGTAGAGTTGTGTTTCTAATCCTGTGCATTTGTGTTCCTCAGAGTTAAACCTTACAGTGACAAGAAACAGGCCACAGAATTTCAAATTATGTGTAAGAGGTTATTTCAAGGACTTTTGTACGTATGTAAATTCATGTCTTAGTATAGTTACAAGTTTTGAGAATTTTATTTTTTAGCTTTAAAGTCAAAGTTTTTTCAGCCTTTATTGAAAATCTAGAAGAGACAGGTAGGAGTGCACCATTGCAAAAAAAAAAAAAAAATTAAGGAAGAATGGGAACTAAATACTCTGCTTTAGAAGTCAGCCTCCCCCTGTTTTCTGTTTAAATCTCCAATGATCTCCTCTAATTTAGTTTTTTTGTGTAGTTACTATATTATAAACATATTATAAACAAAAGCATGTGTGGTCAGACTTTCAAAAGTGGTTAGGTGTCTGACTGCATTGGCATCTCCTTAGGAAGTTTTGATAAAGGCACCTGAGTCCCACTGGATAGAGAACAGACAGGGAGTGGGTAGTTCCATAGACGAATGTCCTTTCATTTCACACAAACTGTCTCAACATATCACTTCTTTAATTGTCTTCTGCCTTCATACTTTGGTAGTCCTTTTTAACTCCTTCTCAGTAACCTTGAGACAATGAAGCATAAAACAAAAATAAAGGGAGTTACTGATCAGGACCCCTCTGCTGCTTTCTGTATCTGCTTTATTCAGAGGTTAAGAAAATATGAACTTAGTCGATTTCCATCAGCAAAGCTTCAAAGGTTAAGTGGAGGTGTTTTTTACATACTTATTAGTGTGTTTTGAACATTAACTGGCTTGCTGGAAAGACTTCTTGCAGTTCATGCTGTAAGGTAACCAATAAAATCACTGGAAGATGTAGCTCGACTTGCTGAGGGAGGACATACAGGGGTCTTTCTGCTAAAACAGCCAAACAAGAGTCACTTTGCCACTCTCCTGTACAACCTGATAGGAATTTGCACCTCACTTTCACTGATAAATCACTGATTAAAATTTATAGTAATGGACAAAGAAAGCAACAACTGGGATGTACACAAACTGATACAAAGAATTAAATCCAGACTATGCAGAACATTTTTTTGCTTGTTTTAAAAAGTCACCCTTTTCCTTGTTCTTGTATTAACCATGATGGATTTAGCAGCTGAATCAGGCAACAAAGAGTATACGAACTAAAAGACAGTTTATAAAAGGTTTCACATCTGGACAGAATTTTTCTTTTCTATAGAAAAAAGAATTTGATTTTATAAATTGCAGCTCTCAAACTGTTTGTTGAGAAATTGTCTATAACATAACTGTAGTTCTTTTAAAGACTGCAAAGAAATGTTTCATTTTAAATGGATACTATTGACATTCCCCTGCACTAACTTCTCTTCTGACAATTATTTTCCACTGATGCTGTAGCTATTAGCAGTGTGGTAGTGCTTGGAACTTGACATCAAGGTACATTACATTTGCTGCTGCTGCTGCTGCTGTAAAGCTTTTCTGTCCCCAGTTTGAACCTAGGTGAGCAGAAATGGCTATTTCAGAAAAGTAGAGATACAATCTGCAGGATTCCAGATATCTAGCAAGGCTATTACAGCTCAATATTTTAGTATCTAATTCCAAGGGCATCCAGTAACAGGCAGGACTCAGAACAACTCCAGCTGGCAGTGCTTCTAAAAGAAACCAGATATTGTCTTAACTGGGTTCCAAATTTACAGATGTAATTGTGCACTGATGGCCATGTGGCCTCTTAAGACACAACATTTAAATAATGGGCATTTAGCATGTACCTTAAGGTTATGACATTAGCTCCTTTCTCTGCTCTGGCACCAGAGCTGCCAAGTCCTGATCCAGATAACAATGTGTTGTGTTTGCCTATCTTTCCACATAGAGCATGTTTCACAAACATGGACAATTTCATTGTCTAGTTGTATGATGTTCTTAATTTCTCATAAGGTCCAGTACATCCCATTCTCACTTTATTTTCTCAGCTTGGGCCTTGACCCCACAATTAGTCATCTCCACCCCAAAATAAGCTTAAATATATGAGAAAGCACTGCTGCAGGTCCTCCTTCCTCTGCTCTTTTCTTTCCAGACTCTCTACATGATCTGAGGCCAGCAGTCCTACGGTTCTGGTCACTTCTGAGCCTATAACCTATTTCAGGACAAGCCATAATGCTCCACTGGTACATATATTTCAGGTCCTTCACTGTTCCCACCTTGTACAAAGCAGAGCAGTTTGGCTATTGGGAACCTACAAAGGAGGGGGTGGGGAGTGGGGTGTGAAATATTTTGCTGATCATTCAGGAGACCTAGGAGGCACTTGAAGTGCCTGGGGGAAAAATTCCTTTCTGCTGTTCCCTAAGAGTAAGCATCCCACTGCTATACACAGAGATTCACATGTAGGGAAAAAAACTCCTTGCTCACAGAATAGGAAACCACAGCCTCTGGTCCAGTGGTCATATCCATCTGCCAGATTTCTGCCCCTAGACATTTCATTGCAGGACTAAAATCCTTCATCCTTGAAAAATATCTTTTTTTCTTTTTTTTTCCTCCATTATACTTGTATTAGTCCACAACCTATTCCAGAGAGTCTGCACAGCTTGTGTAAAATCCATAGAGACCAATGAGTTAAATATCAACTCAGAAATGTGCAACCTGAAAGCAGAGGCTTAAAATGGAGACAGTTTGTCAGCAGTCTCTCCACTTCCTCTCACTAATAATATTGTGTTATAGTACTCATAGCACAAACTCATGTAATGACATTACCAGAATTGCTGTAGAGGCATAATATATCCTAAGATATATTTATTATAATGCTAAAATTTTTGATATCCATACATTTTTCTGTCAAAGTTTTCATGATGATACTATTTTTCTCCTAGCATGTGATAGAAAAGTAGTAATTTGCTGGTTTATGTTTGTGTTATCATAGCTCAGAAACAGATTAGATTTCACTCTAATACTATGGAATTTGAATTAATGTTTCAGCCCTTAATTTACCTTTCCCATGTGTAAAATAGGTATATTTATCTATGACGCATTTAATATCCATCTTCCAAAAATGCTGCCATAACAATACGCACTTTGGAAAAATAAAACATAAGAGGCTCCAAACTCTTTTTCGATTAGAGGATTATGCCAAAACACATAATACCATATCACTAACAGAGCTGCACTAAAAAAAAAAAATTAGATTAACTGCAAAATCAGATAAAAAAATTACTTCACTGGCCAATACTGCTGTGCCTGATTTGGATGGCATTCAAAAATCGTGTTTTGTAAATGACTGAATAATACAAAAAATTATTTGTCCGTACAGAACTATATTTTAATCAAGCTTTTAGAGGCCACACTAAAATGAATGGATATTAAAGAAAACTTGTGAATTGAACATTTTAAATAACTGATAGTTCTGTGTGTTCATAGATGCACCTCATTCGGCTTCATCTTAGTTATTCTGAGCCCATGTAACTCTCATACCACCAGGTTGCTATTTACCTCCCTTATTTTAGACAAATACCTTGTGTCAGGCTGAGCTGCCTTTGATACTCATGAAAAGGGAATCTGGCAAACTAGACTGGAGTAATTTACACCCATGCTTAGAGTAGAGTGAATAAATTGAGATTAACTGTATCTAAAGGGCTGTAAATTCGATAGATGCTGAGGGGTTTGTCAGTGACATCTAGGGGAACCTGACCATCTCAGTGTGGTATGCCCAAAACAGGGAACCTGTGGGAAATGAGACTGGTCTAAATTTGAGAATAATTTTTCATTATAAGGTAAAATTTCTCTAGTTCTCAAAGTGACGACTGAAGCCAGAAGTAATTTTTAGCTTTCAAACTTTATCTGGCAAGATTTTTGCCCAGATCTCAGCTAATTATACAACAAATGTTTAAAGGCATTTTTTAATTCCATAATGGACCCACCACAAGAGATTTTTTGCTATGAAAAGTGCTGAATATAGAGTACATGCCACTTTTCCAGAGCGATGAGTGTAGAAAAGTCTATAGGTGTCACGAAGCATCTCAGCCTTATCCAAAGTAATAACTAGACAAATTTATCTGCACTAAGATTTTTGTCAGAAGTGCTAATAAATTTAGGGGGACCATGAGGCAGCAGAAGCAGTACTCTTAGTCCTAAAAGGCCTTTCTCCCTGTGAAACAGCCTTCATCAAGTGAAAGGGAATGAGAAAACACACAGATAAGGACAGCTATTTGGCTATGTCTATACTTATCTTTCTCCTCTCAGAAAGCTGTATTATATTTGTACACAATGGAAAAAACTCATTTATTTACATTGTACCCACATCGGATTGATGGCTATCTATTTGCCCCTTTTCATGTCATCTGAACATAGGCAACCCTCAGGCTCCTGCTGTCAATATCATCCTTTTCAGAGCTTGTGCTGGGTTCTGATGATCTTTATGAAGCATCCATCCAGCTGTCTAAGATGTTCCCTCAAACAGGCCCATAGGGAGCCTGTGCTCATTTGGAAACTGGAAAGTTTCTGTAAAAGAGTTCTATACTTCAATTACATCCATTTTAATCACAATCAATCTGATTCAGTTCCTGAGCCAAGTCCTCATTTTCTCACACAATAAGGGGTGGAGAAAAATTTTCAGAGTGGAAGTCATGAACCTCTCCCTTTCACTGTCACGGTCTGAGAGATGCCCAGAAGCTTCTCTGAATCACTCTACTATTATAAATCAGTGGGCTGTCATGGTATTTTCAGATGCCTGCTGTCAAGAGCTGTATCCTGCCTGCAAGCCAGGAGAATAATTCAAGAAATGGATGCTGTGTTTGTGGAGAGTAGAAAATGTTGTAGAGTCAAGATTTTCATTTCCAGTAAATATTTAACATTCAAACACCGGGAACTAACATGAACATCCAAACTATTCACACTTATTTTCTATTTTCAGTACAGTTCCACCAAAAATAGTCTGGTTCCTCTTTCCAGTGCTCAGCCTGTGACAGAGAACATGCCATTCCCTTTGACAGTTTTAGGGAACCAAGGACACTTGCCTCCCATTAAGTTGGCCATTAAAAGAATACACTTTAAATAAATGAATGTCATTAGAGTTGGGAGCCTCCTTTAGGGAAACATTGTTATAATGACACTGTATGCAGCCAAACTTACAAAATACGTAGACAGGCACAAAAAGATTTTCTTGAATAGACCTTCAGATAGTCAGTGGACTACCTCCCAAATAACACTTTTAGGACTCCTGGGCAATCCAGAATGCAGAATAAGTACTAGTTTTCCTTTCTTACCTGATAGAAATGCATATCAGAACACAAAAGTATAATTTCAGCTCCTTAATTTACCTAATGTAGTCATTTGAAAATGGTTTTATTCATCTGTAATCTTTGTAGAGGAAGTTATGAAGCATAATTCAAAACAATAAATCAATCTAGAATTTATAACTGGATCAAAATTAAAATCTTTCTCTGCTTATGGAGCAGCAGATTTTAAACTCGGAGATTTCAAAAAATTCCTTACAAAGGTGCACAGGATGTGATCAAGCAAAGTCCTCCTGCAACTTCCTAAGCAAAGTCTAAGGAAAGGAAGACACAAGATGATATACTCCATATATTTCCATATGTTTTCCTCTAACAAGGACTATACTGCACTTTTAGCCTCAGAAACAAGACATACAATATGAATTTTCTGTTCCCGTAAGAATTAGGGGAAAAAAGTCCTTTGACTCACAGATTCCATGCAGTGGTCTTCCTTGTCTGGAGCTTGAAAAAAGCAACACTATCATATCTACTGAAGCACTGGGAATTTTGAACCTAACATCACTGCTATCTATCCCATGTCTGCAGTCAGATTAATTTCACGGCCTAAGCCAGTTCATGAAGTCTGAAAGCTTTTTAAGCCAAGCATATTCTAATGTGTTTGTATCCTTAGCATACACAGTTGTAAAATCAAGTGTTTATGTAGAGAGATGACTCATCATATACCTGTAGGGCTAATATGTAGGTTCAAATTTTGCATTTAATCTTAAGTTTTCTGTGGAACTATTATCATTATAGGTGTTATTAACATCAGTAGGGGATCCCTACAGGTACATGAGGCTTAATTTGCTGCTTCTGACAGAGTAGACATATATATATATATATATATATCTCAAGTATAGTCAGTGTTTTCAGGAACTACATTGATGCTTCTGAGCAGGTTTTTGCTTTATTGTGCTTTGCTTCATATCTTTACCCCCTGCTGCCTGCTGTAGTTTTTTTATACTTTTTCCTTCCTTTTAGTTTAATTAAGTGAATTGAAGTGAACAGACAAATTCACTTGTGAATTGCCATTTATTATACCAAGCTCACCACATCTATGGAAATTGCTTTTTGCATCTTTAATTTGCAGGCAGTATGTAATAGGAGTGTAAGCAGGGTCTGTCCCACAGGATTATCAGACAGATGAAAAATGAGGTGCTATAATAGTGGAATAAATAGAACAATAACACAGTGAAAGAACAGCTAGTGAGAGCATATTATTTGGGAATACTTATATGTCTTATGGCAAGGGACACTGTTCTGATCCTTTCTGAGTTGACAGAAGTGCTAGCAGGAAGAAAAGGTGTTTGTATACGTTTGACAATTGAAATTTCACTGCACTGGGAAAAGTCTAAGATAAATAAAAGGAGCCAAACATGTCCAAGTAGTGGTTAGTTGCTTTGACTGTTTGGGGTTTTTTTAATTGTCAGCATGGTCTTTTATTATCAAATAACAATAAATAATAAAATTTTAAAAAATAAAAATAAATTAATACTTAAACAAAAGACCAAACCAATCTTTTATTATCAAATAGGGACATCATGCTTGATAATGCATTTTCAATTGATAATACATTATTAATTAATACATACATTACCAAAAATGGACATCCCTGAATATTATAAGATCATTGTAATGGTGGCCAAAGAAAATTATTTTAATCTTCCATATATCTGGATATGGAAATGCAAAAAAAGAGTATATAATCCTGTCATTAGTGTACAAAGGATACTTAGTAAGACAGCAGTTAAAGAAAACAAGAAGATGAAGGCCTAGTCAACTGAAAAAGGGTCAACAAAGCTGTATATTTGTGGTGATGAGGAAGATCTGAAGCAATACTTGCACAAGCAGACAATCCAGTAAGATGGAAGCTTAAAAAATCACGAGTGCTGTGTAGGTCTGTCCTTAGAAATAGACAGTACCAGTCTGGGACCTTGCACGGTCCTCTCTCTGCTGCTGAGGTGCAGCATTCACAGGCAGTGGTTTCAGAGCCATGGATGTCTTGAAATGTCCAGTAAGTAATGATAGAGACATGAAAGCCTCCAAAACAGGTGGAAATGTGACTGGCCTGAAAATAAAGGGGCTACATTCCTCTAATGAGGATTTATTAGCCCCAGACAGCTCCTTTCTGTATCTTCCCAACAATAAATTGGTTAGGAAAGATAAACCAGAAAAAAGACCGATAAAGCAAAATTAAATGGTCTCATACACACCTCAATTACCCTCTTGATTTTAACTAAGGACAGTAATTTGTCTTGAAGAACTTAAGAGAAGAACAAAAGATGGTGAGAGATGACTTTTGGTAAAATGTAAATACATTTGAATCAGAATAGCAGAGACTCTTTGAAGAAAAACTAGGGAAAAAAAAAAAAAGAAAGGTGAGAAGCTGGTAAAAACAACCCGTAAATTAGATAATCTTCAGCATCTTACAAAAAAGATGGCCTTAAGAGTATCAACAAACTGAGTTCATGTTGTTCTTTTCCAAACTGCAACATCTCAAGATCTATACAACAGCTTGAACTGTTGTGATGGGGAGTTCATTTTTACTTGGGACTTAATTACAGCATTTACACATTTGCATTATCTATTGTTCAGTGGCAAAGAAAATAAGGATCATTGAAATAAAAGCTATAGGGTAAGAGTTGTTTTTAATAACTTTTTTATTTGTTTAAAATAGAAGTCACCTTAAAGGACATATTTTGAAACAAAGTATATTTTTTATAGAAAAGTAGCAAAAATTTACTGTCCATGTTTTTACTGCATTTGATGGATTCAAGAAAAAATGCCAGGATAGGAGATGAAACCATGATTTTGGTCTTAGAAAGTACTCTGAGAAACAATCAATACGTTGTGGACATGAACATCAATGAATCAGCTTGTGATAGAAGTGTCCTTCCACACAACACTGCATTTCAACTCAAATGGCTTGAAAGGGGATTGCTGGTTCCTCAGTAGAAAGAGAATGATTTTGGAAAAATAAAGCTTGCAAAAACCTGAAGGCCAAAAATGTATTTTCATGACTGACACAATAAAAACTTTATTTAGTTCCTTTTTTGTGACCTACCCTACTCCTGCAGTGTCCTGGGGAACAATACAATGTTCATGCAGAAAACAATACAATAATGTTGTGGAAGAGCCAACAAGAATTAAACGCCATCTAGAGTCTTATCATTTTGATGCCATTTACTGGTATTTCAGTAAACTTTTAAAAGACACTATGAACCCATTTACTGATGGCTGAAGTCTTTTTCTAAGACCATTATTATCGTTCAAAATGTTGTCCTGGTTTCAAGAACCGCTGAAAAGCATAAGCAATATTGTTTTTTCACTTGAATCTTTTAACATTGTCTGCTCACTCTCAGCTACGACAACTTTGAGTTGTTACCTTTTATAAAATAAGAAATTTTAATCATATCTCCTCAGAATTCCTACTGACAATCTCTTCCTCACATTTATCAGCACTTACTATTCCAGTCAGTGCTGCATCTGCTTGGTTTCTAAGGCAATATGCAGTGCATCCATTCATTAAATCTCAGGAACCACACCACTATTTAGAAACTGACGATATCAATGCAGAGATCCTATTGTGAGACATTTACTTCTTCCAAGGTTGATTATGGTAATTTTTGTTAAACAGATTTCCTAAAGTTGTCTGGATGAATTTACAGTCCTGTATGCTTCCATTCTTCTTAGCAGCAACACCTTTCTAAGGATTTCTGTTTAATGAAGAGAATGTTCTGGTCATATGTGAACACTTGAAAACCATACTATCTTTGCAAGGTTTCCACACTTGTTTCAATCTTTCACTGCTTTCCTGCTCCTGGTCTGGCTCCTTGTCCCCAGATCCCAGCTGTGGCTTACAGCATTACATTCCTTTGTTTCACTCAAGCACAGAAGATGCTTTCTGCTAAGTCACCAGGTTCATAACACCACTCTATTAACATTTCAATCCTAAATTCTCTTCTGAATATATCAGCCTTGATGATGATACTGTTCAGGTCTAGCAAAAGCTGCTGGGACACTGCAGAGCCAGTCTGAAATGTGACCTGGTACCTTTTACTAGGCGTACATTAGAAAGGAGTCTGGTCCAACAGAAGCAAACATTTTTGGCAAAAAAAGCTGCATGTAAGCCATTTTATGGCGGCGTTCAGAGGCGTGCCTTCAAGGCAATGGGAAGATACACTTGGAAATGGCTGGATCATTTTCAGCTGGCAACTCTTTTGTTTGCTGATAATCACTCACAGCAAACTCTTTCCCCTGGAAACTCTTCAAAACAGTGCTCTAAGGAAATCTTCCTGGTTGTCCCTGTTGCTGGGTGTGGTCTGTAAGAGACTTCCACCTCTGCAGGTCTTGTCATATTTTTCTTGGCTGTTACCATGCATAAAAGCATCAGCAGAATTTTTTTTCTGTGAAAGATACCAAATAGGACATTAAGCTGGTGTAGGAAGAGGTTGTGTTACACACAGGTATCTGTTCTTGTAGAACAACATACCAAGTGTTCCAGCTTTTTTCTGTGGAGTGGGCTTCAAACTGCTTTCCTGTGAGCTTGCCACTGGCAGTTGTGTCAGAATTGTTGCTTTATATTTTTCGTTTTTTACAGCAAATAGCTGTATTTCTGTGAGGCTCTGAGTTGGCTTCATAAATCACAAAGACTGGGAGGACACTTATTAGCATCCAGGAGCAGGAGCACCAGGTCTTGCCATGGAGTCACTAATGTCAAAATGAACTTGAAAAGAGGAAATACACTAAGAATGTGCTGTATTTGGATAGGCAGATGTGCAGGTTTACTCTCTTACGTGCACATGGTGTTGCAGCCCACTTCTTGCATGCTCATCACCCTTCTCTCAGTGTCTAGACTGGTCTAAGAGTAGAAACATCTATTTCATTGTTCTTTAATATGCAAATCAGATTGTGTTTACTTGGGCATTTGCTAACACTGGTTAATTTCTGCTTTAGCTCAACTGAGCATAGTACTTACCAGATTAATTTCTGAATTATAGATGTAACCAATGTAATACCCATGTAATTGTCCCAGAAATTAATTTGGCATATTATATTTAAATATTTATGTGAACATAGTCTGCATTCCCCCTCATTTAAATATTTCCTTCTCTTGCTTAGATATACAAGATCTGAGGCTGAAAACAACCTGATTGTCATTGTACTGGAGTACACTATCAATAACACTTAGGCCCCCCACAGAGAGGAAATCATCCAGGGTAGGGGGCTCTTTTTCCAAATTAGATTTCTTGGAATAGAGAAAAAGGAAAAATCCATTATTTCAAACATCTGTCTGCACTAGAAAGCCTCCACCAAAATCACAGGATGTGTCATAATTAAATGGCTTGGAAATAATTTGAGAGCAGAAATTTTATATTCAGTCATGCATAGCAGAACAGAGGAGGTCTTCCCCTCAAAAATCTTCCTTGCAGTAAATTAACATACTCCCAAGAAAACAGGATCTGTTACGAATCCAAAACAGAATTAAGACTTTTAAGCATATAAAGGTTTCATTTAGGAAGATGGAGGTGAACAATCTATAAATTCCCAGGATTTGACCCCTGAGAGTTTTTTTCCCTGTACTAATGTTTCAGTCACTCATCAATAAAATGTTTGCTGGTCACCTGAGTAATGGAACAAAGAGGACTTTGAGTGATAAGAGTTTGCCACTGCTCAGATATTCCTGAGCATGGGTTTCTTCTACGTGAAGAGCAAGACTGTGAGTTTCCTTATGTATCCTCACCAAACATTGCCAGAGGTGTCTGCAGAGAAAGTAGATCAAATTCATATCATTCCTGATATGAATTTAGATTCGGGCATGTGAGTCAAGAGCCAGACATGCATGTTTTGCACACAAGGCATGAGAACCTTAACATCTGACATGCAGGTAAGTGATGGCCTCATAGTCATAATCCCACTGTGCAAGGAAAAAATCTTGCATTTCTGTGAATCCCTATGAAAAGCAATATGTTTTTTGAAAGATCTAGACCTAAAACCAGAGGTGAAGGAAGCAGGATGAGCAGAGGGGGAATGCCATTTCAAACAATAACTTCTTGAATTTGCAGATTACAGTGTTTATGGGTGGATAGTAACTGTATATCTCGGCAGAACGACTCTCAGCCTATTTAAAAGAAGAAACAACCCTTTTGTGAGTAAGTGGAAATATCACAACTGTGCAACAACATACTTAGACTAAGCATTGAAATTTCCCTCTGTTAATCACCACGGGAAAAGGGGATCTATTTGTCATTCATCCTTAGAGAAAAGTGCTAAAATGTATTAAAGTTCAATAATCAGCTTCACATGACATCAACACTGTTCAGCTGAAAACCTTCAGATCTTTCAGTCCTGTATAAAAATACATCAGTTTTTGAAACGTACATACTAAAAGAAATGCAGAGACATGATGGTTGTGAATATAGAAAACTATTTGTACACAATCAAGTTAGGTAATGGTGCAAAAAATTGCTCTATAAATCAATCAGCCCTCTATACTTGTTTCATTTAAGGGATAATATAACTCTGATATCATTTCACTAAAGTTGGCTAAGCTTCTCATATTTGATTTCCATCCAATTTTTTTAGCAGAACTCAGCATTTTAGAAACAAAGGAAAGAAAAAAAAATCCAGTGCAGATGTACATTTTCCTGATATTTAATGCAGAACAGCAAGGTTGCAGTACATTAGTCATCATGGCAAACAGCCGATAGCGAATATTAACTGAACTTTGAAGAAAAGCTGTATTTGTTCTAAATGCCTATACTGGTGTTTGTAGAACATTTCAATATTCTGTAGTGGGTGCGAGAGTTATCATTAAGTGAGGGCTTTACAGCAAAACCTCTCCCTACAGGCAAATTTTGCAGCTCTAACTGATGGTAACTTGCCATACATTCAGACCTTAAGTCAATTTTTGCCTCACATTGCCATCTTGATTTGTACAGTTTTATTCTGAAATACTTTGTACAGAATGAGAAAAACAGCCATTGATATTTCCTGGAAACACTTCATTCTTGATTCACCTCCTGCACTTTCCTCACTCGATCTTGTTAACAACCCACAACTCAGAAAAGGTGCTAAGCTCCCTCTGTTACCCTTTAGTTCAATGGGCTGATAGGAGATTTTGACCAAATGTGTGATCATGTCACGTGCAAGATCACTTAGTTTTTGAGTGAGATGAGATCATGTGTCTCCTTAAAATCAGCTTGTATCAAGTTTGAAGGGATCCATGTAACATTTCATACATGCAATAATTAGTCATCTGATATATCAAAAATAAACATACCCTCAAAAATATTAGCTTGCCCCCAGTCCCCTTCTTTGGTCACCTAAAGTGAAATTCATCAGATTTACTACCTTGGAAGTTCTATTCTGAAGAGTAAGCCACTGTATCTGCTCTCGAGTGTTCAGAAATCATACTCATACATAATGGATAATTTCCATTTCAATTCCTGGACACATGAAAAATCATGAAAATAAGCAATTGGCATGATTTTTCTTTTAGTGATGAGCAAGTTAATATTTGTGAAATAATTTTTGGCACTGATGTCATCTTATTTTGTAAGCTGAAGTAATAAGAGAGGCAAATGCTAGTTTTTAAACATTTTTCTTGTTATAATCATATTTTCACTCTCTTACTGGTCTTTAATGTCTGTATCTTTAATCCATTTCAACAACACAGTTTTATATATTTTCATTTTGTTAATTTTTATCCATTTATTCACTTGAATTTTTACTTACCTTTTTTCTTATGCTGTGATGCATTTCTCCCTCTCTCTACATCATGATAAACTTTTTCTTCATTGAATGCTGATCTGGGCATAGGACCTTCTTTATCTTGGCTTATCCTTATTTTAGACCAGAAATAATTAGGTTCCATCTTGTTGTGAGGAAGGTATATCTCACCTCAGAAGAAAGTTCTCCAAGTGGCTAACAGATTACACAAGAGTTAGCAAGGACCACCCTGTGTAGTAGAGACTTCTGAACCCTCCCATGCTCCCCGACATGAGACAGCAAAACTGGTCATCTTCACTCACCAGAGGCCCATCTCCTGCAGCCAAGGACCAATGTTATCTGTGTTTCATGTGTTCCTCCATGGGCCAAACACTCACATCCAGATTCCTGGGTCTGTGTCCACACTGCCTGGTTCACATGGCACTCTCAGACTTGCTGTCTAGCCCATAAATCTTTTCAGCTCTTTGAAGTCTATGGCCCTGATCCTCAGACTTCAAAGCATATTCCAATCTGAGTAAATACATACTGCCTAAGTCAATCTCACTGGCTGACTGCACTCTGCAGTTTTACTGTAATGAATTGGTTTGGTTTTTTCCTTCTTTTGTTTTTCTTTTTCCCCTTCTCTTAGTGGAAGGCTTAGAAGCAGGTGTTTTACTGATGAGAAAAGACATTCCAATTTTTCACCCCCTCTATACTAGGTCAACCATCATCAGAGTTCAGCTAGCAGAATCATAAGTGCTAATGTATCCACAGAACTGCAATGAAATACATCCTTGGTTAGCAAGGCAGGAAAAGGTTGGTGTGCAGATGTAGACATGGCTTATAGGTAAATACGTCAAAAGAAGTGTGAAGGAGTAGCTGTAAAATAAGGCTACAGAAGTGGAACAGATGAGAACAGAACATAGACCATGAAAGGGAAGAAGGAGAGGAAGACTGACTCTATAAATCTGTTGACTTAGAGCAGAATCACTTTTTCTTCATGCCTTAATCAAGTAGAAATATTTTTGAATAGGGGGTGCAATGTGCCTTTATCACACTAGGGAAAATGCTAAAACTGTAATCTAATCAGTTATTTGGATAGTTAAGGTGCTGCCTTTTGTTTAGGCAGAAGCAGCTGGAGTGAAGATTAGACTGGTTCAAACCAGAAAAGGGACAGCCTGTAATTATTCTTGTCCTCTGAGCCTAGAATTTTACTTTCCATGGGCAGCTGCAGGATAGCTGGACAGCTGCTCTCTACCATTAACAGAGAGGTAAGTGATTTTTTAAATCCATTTCCAAAATCATATTTATCTTAGACTGACAAACATCCAAAACTTTCTGTATCATCCTAGCTGTGTCAAAAATGGAGAGCTATAAAATTGATTCATTTAAAAAATGGCATCTGTGATATATGCAACTCAGACAAATATTATATATTTTGATTTCAAGCCAGGTAGTTTTACTTCAGTCGGAAGACATTAACACCCAGAGAGCACTGACAGCATGGGTTACTGCTTGAAAAGGAAAGAAAAAAATCCTGTGGGTCTACCATTTAAATATTTTTCCAGGGCAACCTTTGAATCAAGATGGCAACAGATTGATCTTGTAGACTAACAACTGATTATAAGGTTTGAAATATTCCATGAAGAGAAGAAACAGTTTAAGGCCTTTTGGTTAAAGAGAAGAACTAACAACTTACTAGGATCAAAAAGGATTGACTTTGCTGAAACAGTTCGGGATGAAAAGAGTAATTGAAAAGGTCTAAATTTCCTTTTATGGCTCAACAGCCAGAGTTCATACAGGCAAAGTAGATAAGGACTTCAGTGGTTAGAGAAAAAGGTGCTGAGTTTGTAAATGAAGTCAGTGTGGAAATCATTCCTTCCTATACATTTTTTTAAAAATGGACAGACAAAGAACAGGATAAACGTGTTTTACAAATGCTAGAAACATATGTAACAAGATTGTTGTATTAGAAACATATGTTGAGGGAAAATTATGATTATGTTGGAATGACAAAGAGTTGCTTAAATCAAGCTATCAACTGGGAGATAAAATTACCAAAATATAAAATTTGCAGATGGGTGAGGTAAAACAAAAGTAATGAGAGAGGGAGAAATCTGCGCACAGGGAGAATACTGAATAAACAGAAATAAATGACACTAGGACTTTGGCTGACATGATAGGAACTATTTGAAGTAAAGTGAAGAATGAGATATGGAAAAAGTTAGTCTTTGGGTCTTGCCAGAGAACTTCAGAAGAGAATGAGAAAGCATTATCAGGAAATGTTTTTACAGATGAAGGAAGTCTGTATCAAACTTGGTATAATGATTGTGTTAGGAGTTTAATTGCCTAGACATTTCCTAGGAAAATATTACTGGGGCAAAAGTAGGAAGGAAGCACGATTTTGAAAGTAATACAAGATTGCTTCCTGTACAGGAAAAAGGGTAATGTGTATGTAGGGACTAGAAATACAGCAGATACAATGGATAAAATCAAAGATGGGGAGAATAAAACATTAATTAGTGTAATACTAAGGCTGAAATGCCAGAAAGACTGAAAAGAGGTAAATAAGAATTGTATTTTAGTTAAGTCAAACTCTGAGTGGTTATTAATACATTAAAAGTAGCCTGAAAGCATCCAGCTCTGCCAAAGGAAATTCAGAAACCCATGTGAGATATGTTTCGGAAGGATATATTCAAAATACTAATAATATATTGTGAATGAAGACAGAACAAGCTCTGAAGTTGTTGCAGGAAAGAATATCGCAGTATCTACTTCCAGTTTAAGAACAAGTATAGAGTTATTACTTTGATGGCAGTAGTGAAAGTTTCCAGCAGCTTGCTTGACCTACGTGATTGCCCCATCCATGGTGTTACCACTGCTGACATAAAAGCAGAAGAAGGAACTGGAGTCAAAGAGAAGAGATTGGGTGTGAAGAGGGAAATAATAAATGTCTAAATGTATACTCACATATTTTTCCGGGAGATGAGCTTCACAAATGAGCTTGAGTGCCATGCACAGGCCCAACAGTGATCCTCCAGTGCACACGACTCATTTCAGATGTGGAGAACCTGACTTGAGACCATAATTTTTCTAATTAGAGGAGGACTCAGCTCTTCAAGGAAACTACTTTTTCATGAATAAACAGGGAGCCTGGGGCAAGCTGCTTTTATCTTTTCATTCTGGAGATGATACAATTGTACCACTGATACAGTATTTGCTGAGTGTTGGCTGTCAAAAGAGTGGCAAGTGACTGACTGAGAAGTTCCAGGACAATACTTGAATGCCTGGCATAATTTCACTCAGAACTGTTGAGGCAGTCCTAAATTTCCTATTGCCCTGTAGCTAATGCCTGTGTTCTGCTCTGGGGACAAGAATATGAGTTCAAGCTGCTATTCCAAAATAATGAAGCAATGGGAAGCTGTACCTGTCACCTCTTGGTCATGCTCCTCAGCCTTCCACAAAACTTCCTTCTTCACCTTTATCACTGACTCAAAAGGGCCACTGCTGAACCTCCTTTTTTTTTATAGCTCTATTTTATTTTTTTAATAACAAATGTGTTGCATATACCACTGAAACTAGGCTTGGTTTTAAATTATATGCTAATTTAATATGGTGGTATGCTAATTTAATAGGTACAGGAGTATTTGTTTCCCTTTATCCCAGATTACTTCCTTTTTCTCCAAACTGCTACAAAATAATAAAATGGACAGAAATTATTTCCAGTCTCCTGGCTGTCATCACCTTTATGCAAGGAAACTACTTTTTACCCATTTTTGGACAATGTTTGCAGCCCATGCACTCATGCTGATCAGTTCAGCCAAAATCACTTTGCATTCCTGTCTAGACACAGGACTAGATCCTGTCTGGATTTCTAAAGCCACAAGGAATCCAGAGGAGAGCTGCTGGATTTACCCAACAGAGAAGTGGACAGATACTCTGTTGATTTCCCTTGTGCAAGGAATACACTTCTCCCACAAAAGTACAAACAGGACTCCTTCAGGTAAAATTCTTGTAACAATCTATTCACTGTGTGAAATGTAACATCTTAGTTATCAGGAAGATTAGGTACACAAAAAAAATACAAAGAGCAAAAGTCAGGGCGAACCTTAATTAGGCAGCAGTCTTAGTGTAGGAACCAAGACTATATATCTCAAAATTCTTCATGTGTTTATTCTTAATACTTTTATTCCCTGGCTTAATTCTTATCTGTTTTCCAGTTCTGTAAAACTGGCCTCTTGGCAGCTGACCATCTGCACTATTTGTAAAATTGGCCATTACATAGACTTTTAACAAAAATATGTCTGTGGTTTGTATTGATCTATTAAGTCAACTTCCAGTTTCATCCCCACATCTACTTTGGATCAGTAAATTTTTCATGTCCACTTAACTCCCATCTCAGCATTCCTCAGTCAAAATCTGTTATAAACATTTGGTTTCCTACGCATCTTCCAAAGGACTGAAGCCAATTGTCAGATTGAGTACTAAATATTGTACAAAGTCTACACCCATACTACTAAATACTGCAGAAAAAGGACTCCACCATTGCTTCTCTTTAAAAAAATAACTATCTTGAGGTAGTAGAGTAGTAGAGATACATAGATTAACATCGTGTGTCACAGTATGACCACCTAGATTGCTGTGTTTGTGAGGTATGAAGTGAGTACATGCACTCTGTCTTTCTGCACACAGCAAATGCTCTGACTTTCTTTTCCTGGAATAAGTCAAGGAATAAGAGTATCAGTAATTTTCTTGTACTTCTGTAAGGATTAAAGCATACTTTTAACATTTTGTGTGTTCCTTGACATTTATGGATCAATGTTATAAGGTTGGTCTCACTGCTGTTTTCCTCTGAGTTTGTGATAATTACACATATTTCTCCTTTCATCCATAGCAACCTCACATTCACATGCAACAGACTGGTAGTAGCAAGCACAGGTCCCTGCTGTATAATTGTCAAGACAGGAAAGATCTCAGAAACATTTTAGATGGATACAGCTGAATTTTTTAATTATTGTAGGAAAATATAGATAGAAACATTTAAGGTTGTACCTGTAAGGGAAAGTGATTAGTCCCTGTTTAAGCACCTCTTAGCAGTGTGCCAAAGCATTAAGAAAGAAAAATCCCTACAACTTCCAGGTATATTTCTGAGGATCTGAATAACTCATTATGTCTACTTACTTTATCTCTATAAGGCAGTGTAATCATTCACTCACTTGCCTCCAGCAATGAGAAAGAAAAATGGTAAAAATGTTGAAAAATAATATTTGTAAAACATGACTTTTGTCAGGGGTAGTTGTCTAGTCTTGTGTCTGAAAACCATCAAATCTCAAAATACATTTTTTTTAAAAGCTTTATTCCTTACCCCCAAAGAAATACAAAATAGTGACACGGGCACAGCTCAAGCTCTGAACACAAACACATTTAACAGCATTTGAGTCACAGCAGCACACTGCAGTCTGCCTGAGTAGACCTGTTCTTCCACAAGGATTCTAGTAAAATTAACAGGATCCCAAACATCTGCAAGAAAGTGCATCAGAACATCAGAACCTTGACTGTTCTAACCACTGTCATGTATTTATATTCTGGAGTCAAACTGAGATCTTCATTTTTTGCTTACACTTAACTGTGGAAATTAATCATTTGGGATTGTAATTATACATATGATGCTCAGGGAAATTATAATAACATTGAAGGCACCACATCTTTACCCTGCATTTTGTCTTAGACATGTTAGAGAATGCTTAATGAAGCATTTTACATCCCATTAAAACTTTATAGCACACACTACCTTCTACTAAAATTCCTTAGTCAATACCTAAGTGCATTTTAAAATCAGATACACTTACAAAATATAAACATTTTGCACAAATTTCCTGCATCTTAGAGTTAATGCAACTTATTAGAGGATAGAGCTCCAATTATTTGGTACAGTACTCACACAAATAACTGCTAGTGGTAACACATGCTAGTGGGAGATGAGGTTGCATTTGTGAACTGTTACATTGCAGTTATGAGAATCTTGATAGACGTCTGAAAATTAATATACTTAAATTCAATAATTCTCTAATATAAATCACCTAGTTGTAATTAGGGCTAATAAATTATTGTGGTGGGTTGAGCCTAGTTGGACACAAGGTGCCCACCAAAACCACTCTACATTCCCCTGTGCAGCCGAACAGGGGACAGAAAATATAATGAAAGGCTCATGGGTCAAGGTCAAGACAGAGGCATCACAAGTCACCATTACAGCCAAAATGGGCTTAACTTGGGGCAAAAGAGAATTTAATTTATTGCCAAATCAGAGCAGAATAATGAGAACTAAAACCAAATCTTAAAATCACCTTCCACCTTCCCCCCCCAGCCTTCCTAGGCTCAACTTAACTCACTATTTCCTCTCCCTCCTCCCTCCAGCAGCACAAGGGGTGGGGAATGGGGCTGTGGTCAGTTCCTTACACGTTGTCTCTGCCATTCCTTGCACCTGAGTGACAGGGCTCCTCACACCCTGCCCTGCTCCAGCAGGGTCCCTCCCTTGGGAGACAGCCCCCCATGAACCTCTCCAACGTGAGCCCTTCTCATGGGTTGCAGTTCTTTAATGAACAAGAACAGCATTATATCAAGCAAGTGTGTAATGATCACTGAAGAATGGAACAGATATTAAATCTGGACCAAAAAAATTTTAAGCACTTAGCTAAATTCACTGATGTTAGTAGGCAACAAAATACCCTCCAGGTAAAGGCAAACCTAAAAAGGCAGGCAGAAAGGAGAAATTTAGAGAGAAGAGGGGATGAGTGCACCAGATTCCATACGTTAAAAAAATAAAAACAAAACAGTATTTTTGTTGTGACATAATTTTCCATTTCTGCTTTAAAATTTACGAGATATAATTTGAGTTTAATTTTGTTAGTCATCTGACCCAAATTATTCCTTCCAAATATATCATCAGTAAGTGTAATTTGATCAAATTTGAACTAACACTGATGAAAGAGGTAACAACACCACCTTCAACACTTGAGAAACCCACAGCTGAACTCCAAGTACTTGCTTCAAGCACTGGTTCTGTAGAAGCACAACTGGGAACAGTTCAAACCTAGGCAAAGTTTTTCTACATCTATTCTTTCAAATATTTTAGACTAAATACTTAAAATTATAAACTAAAAGATTCTTATAGTATGGTGATAAACATAGATGTTGTGAAATTATGTGTCTGTGCTGCTAGAAGAAATAAAATACAGAGATTTACTACTATCCTTGTCACAACTGTAGCAATAAATGGCAGAAATTCCCACCTAGTCATGAGAAAATTCTCTTAATAAAACTCTCCAGCCATACTGATCAGACCTCCTGCCCAAGTTAAAAATGAATATGCTTACTAACAAATGGTTGCAATTAGATCAAATAGTTTCATGTCTATTTTAGGCATCACTTAAAGCAAACTGTCATTTCTTGGGATAAAGCAGTCAGTGTTTTTAACAAGCTGACTTTTAACCACATCAAAAAATATTATTTGTCTTTTGATTTATCCTTAGTCAAAAAGAACATTGCCCAAACTTTTCTTTCAAGGTAGCTTTTAATTTTTCTTTTTTTACTAGAGTGATTAAAGTACAGTTCAGGCAGAGGCAAAGAGCTGTCCCAAGGCTCTGTACATTTAAGGCCTATACTGAAGTGGCAAACTATGATATCCTCTTCCTGGTTTTCTTCATAGAAGTAAATTCCAGCTTTATCAGTGACTTGAAATAGAGACCTTAAACCAAGGACTTGAACCTGTTCTGCTTAAAAATCCCGACAGCTGAACTTGTCCACTCACAATAATAAATTATTACAGAATGAAACATGCAAAAATGGGGCTCAAAAGAAAGATTATTTTATAACCGAAATGTCACCAAAACACTGAAATAAATAGAATCTATGTGTTTCTTGGGCACACTATGGTTTTCAAATATGGGAGTGAGCATCTCCTGGGCCCTCAAGAGTGAAGACATCTCCTGTGCCTTCAAGAGATACATGAAGGTGACTGCAATGTAGGCAGTGCCCTAAAACCACAGTCAAGCTGCTCATTCATCCAGTCTCGTATCCTCTCTCCAGTAAGAACTGGACCTACTGCAGCAGAGGAAGATAAAAACT
Source organism: Phainopepla nitens (assembly GCA_013400175.1). NCBI lineage: Eukaryota > Metazoa > Chordata > Aves > Passeriformes > Bombycillidae > Phainopepla > Phainopepla nitens. The sequence continues at coordinate 184,472 of VXBQ01010478.1, read as the reverse complement.
TCCAGAGTGTTTAATGATGATCCTAATGAGGTTTCATCTGTAACAGCTGGCAGCAGCAGTCTGAAACCTAAAAAGTGTTGTAACAGGGCTCTTAATGAAGACAGAAGGATGCTGGCTTTTGTATTTAATTTCTTTGTAAAAAATAATATCTGCTTCAGACTTTCTACTTGTATGAAGCTTTGAGCACTTTGACTACAGAACTAATTGTACCTACCATTGTACTTTTGAACTCTTGTTCCTCTTCACTGTGTTCATCTGCAGTGACACTGCCATCAAATTGAAGAAAAAAACGCAGTGGAGCATTTTCATGTAAAGTTCAGGAATCAAAGCTTCAGGCTGAGGGAGGTGATTCACTTGGCTGCCTCTCATTATGTGCTCAAGAAAAAAGACACTGGTTTTGCATGTCAGGTTTTGGTAGCAGGGACTGCTGGGGTATCTTCTGTGAGGAGCTGATGGAAGCTTCCTCTGTGTCCAACAGAGCCAATGCCACTGGTTCCAAGATGGACCTGGCACTGGCAAAACCCAAGTTCACCAACAAGGGCAACAGTGCCTCTGGGATAATGCATGTAAGTGGAAGAAAAGTCACTGTGTACGAGCAATTTCCACCAGAACAGAGCAGAGCAGAGTGAGAATTAGTGAGAGCAACAACTCTGGAGACACCAAGGCCAATTAAGGAGGAGGAGGAGGTGCTTCAGATGCCAGAACTGAGATTCCCCTGAAGCCCCTGCTGAAGACAGGGGCAGGCTGCCACCCTGCAGCCCATGGAGGCCCATGGTTGAGCACCTGCAGCCCACGGCGGTCCATGACTGAGCATCTCCAGCCCTGGAGGGCACCATGCTGGAGCAGGTAGATACCTGCAAAATGCTGTGATCCTGTGGGAAGCCCACAATGGAGGAGCTTGTTCCTGAACCACTGCATCCCATGGAAGGCACGCATGCTACNGGAGGAGGAGGAGGTGCTTCAGATGCCAGAACTGAGATTCCCCTGAAGCCCCTGCTGAAGACAGGGGCAGGCTGCCACCCTGCAGCCCATGGAGGCCCATGGTTGAGCACCTGCAGCCCACGGCGGTCCATGACTGAGCATCTCCAGCCCTGGAGGGCACCATGCTGGAGCAGGTAGATACCTGCAAAATGCTGTGATCCTGTGGGAAGCCCACAATGGAGGAGCTTGTTCCTGAACCACTGCATCCCATGGAAGGCACGCATGCTACAGCAGTTCACAAAGAACTGCAGCCTGGTGGGAAGGACTCACAGTGGAGAACTTCACAGAGGACTGTCCGCTGCGGGAGGAGCCCCATGCTGGAGCAGGGGCAACAGAGAGAACACTCCTCCCTCTCAGGAGGAGGAAGCAACAGAGACAAGGTGTGATGAACTGACTGCAATCCCCTGTCCCCATGCCCCTATGCCTCTGGTGGGGAGGAGGGAGATAACCCAGGAGTGAAGGTGAACCTAGGAAAAAGGGAGGGGTAGAAATGTAATTTTAAGACTTGGATTTATTTCTCATTATCTTGCTCTGATTTGATTGGCAATAAATTAAATTAATTTTTGGCCCAAGATGAATCTGTCCTGCCCATGACTGATGAGTGAGTTCTCCCTCTCCTTTTCTCAGCCCACAGGACTTTTTGTTATATTCTCTTTCCCATACCCAGCTGTGGAGTGGGGNATGCTGGAGCAGGGGCAACAGAGAGAACACTCCTCCCTCTCAGGAGGAGGAAGCAACAGAGACAAGGTGTGATGAACTGACTGCAATCCCCTGTCCCCATGCCCCTATGCCTCTGGTGGGGAGGAGGGAGATAACCCAGGAGTGAAGGTGAACCTAGGAAAAAGGGAGGGGTAGAAATGTAATTTTAAGACTTGGATTTATTTCTCATTATCTTGCTCTGATTTGATTTGCAATAAATTAAATTAATTTTTGGCCCAAGATGAATCTGTCCTGCCCATGACTGATGAGTGAGTTCTCCCTCTCCTTTTCTCAGCCCACAGGACTTTTTGTTATATTCTCTTTCCCATACCCAGCTGTGGAGTGGGGGGATAGAGCAGCTTTGGTGGGTACCTGACCATGAGCCAGAATCAACTCACCACAGAGAATTGTTTTGTTTATTCTTTCAACAGTAGAATTTAAAAAGAAAAAAATCCTCTAATCATCAACATTTTCATTTCAAGAAGAAAACATGGCAATTTATGTCATTGCACAGTCAATCATCATCATAACAGTACATGTCAGCTTGAGCAGATCAGAACTGAAAGATAAAAATATATTTTGCCTTGGTAAAGGATTTGTTAAAGAAGAGGAGTTTTTTAATACATATACAGAAAACAGGAGGAAAAAGAAATGGAAAAAGAGATCTCAGTAAGAAAATCTGGTCTTCTGGTCAGAAAAGAGGAAGAGGAAGTACAATGGATTTTGCTTCCCTGTTTTAAGGATGCCCTGGTATCCACAAGAAATGTTAAGATATATGAAATCTTATGATCTTGATTGAAGTGGGTATAGACAAGTACAACCCTCATAAGGTACATAGAGTAAATCCAATAAATTGGCCATTTTTATTTCTTCTTACATTACCTGAAATACTTTCCTGTTCAGTCTAAAAGTTTCTCTAGCTCTTAGACCAAAAGTGCGTTGGAACACTTGTGTGTCTCTATTTTATCTACAACTATCTAAGTAAAAGCAAAGAGATGGTAGCCAATATTCAGCCCATTTCCCATGGCAAGGCCTGCACCTAAATCCATCTCTAGGAGAATTGAAGGTACTGCCCACTTCCATGTGACCATCCTACTAGCAGACAGGTGTCCTGGACTGCATTCTGCACGAACCACATCTCAAGGATCCCACACAGGCACTGTAGTTTTCACAAGAGAAAAAAAACTCAAGTGAAAAAAGCTGAACCACCGCACCAGCAATACCAGGGATATAGAGGCTCCCAGGAGAACTTCAAGGGGAAGCTTAAGTCCAGCATAACAACAGCTGTGATTGTCCTGAAAAAAGTAGAGAGCAAGATATAAAAGATTCATGACATTACAAGGATCTACATTATGTCCACAAAAATGCATTTCTTGGCTCTAGTCTCTGGTTTAGGATTGTGCTTCACCAGACCCTCTAATCTCATTAGTGATGTTTAGCTCATGTTAGTTCAAACATTTGACAAATTAGTATCAAACTTTTCCTACAAATTTCATTGATGGAGAGAACAAGATGTTGATCTCAATAAATGCTATAGTATTACACATTTCTAAAGCTAAATCTTCAGTTTCTTTTATTCTATTGTGCTAAGTACCTAGTGGATAATTATTTTGAAAAATATTATGAAATAGCCCCCAACTTTATTAGTGACTCCGTTATAATACAATAAAATGAAACAAACTGTTGTTTTGCTGAGGTTTTTGTCTATTTAATCTGCATTAAACAAAATCCTCACAGATCACCACAGTTCTAGATATGGCTCAATTGAATGAGGCCCAGTTACCAGTAAATCCCTGACATAAATAGCCACTCTTGACAAACCAGTAGAATAACACATCATTTCTGTTAAATTTTAGCCTACTAAATTATGTTTTATGCAATCATAAGAGTAAATCAGACTAATGAACTGCTTAAAAATAAATGAAATATCACTGATAATTTTGTTTTAGTGCAGTAAAATTAGTGACAAGCATGAGGTTTATGATTTAGACTGTTAAGTTCCTTTTACAAGTCAGAAGGCATTTGGAGCCAAGGTTTTTTATTCAGTTCCCAGTCTTAATTAATCTATCTTATTATAAATCCCTACTACTAAATGAGTTTGCCTTATCATTATGCTCATTCATATTGTAAAAACTAGTAATATGAACAAATTGCTGCACTTTCTGGGAGATATCTGCCAGTTTTGGTCAGAAGCACTTACATTATTGGAAGGGAAAAAAATACCTTTTCAAAATTGGCAGCAGATGAGCTTTTGCTTGCCTGAATAATATATTTAAACCATTTATATTTCATTTATGAATTGCAAGAGTTGACCTGCATCATACTTTCTGTGATGGTCTATAGAGCTGGTTAGATAGTCTAGTGGAAAAAAATTTATAAAAATCAAAATTTCAGGAAAAGAAAGCAAGTTTCTCAAATTTCATGTAAATGTTCTCCTCTCCTCTCCTCTCCTCTCCTCTCCTCTCCTCTCCACTCATTTCATGGGTCCACCCAAAGATACCAGAGTATCTAATTTCAAAGGCAAATCTTAGTTTTACAAGATCACACCAAAGCTTCCAGTCAATTTAACCTTCTTTATGGCCATTAATAGTTCATTCTCACACCTTCAAATAGCATTTCTTAACCCTTTCCTTTTCAACACCACATATACACTTGCCCTTTAAATATAAACACAAAACTTGGCCAAAAATAAGAACTTAGGATGTTGTAAAGAATGAACTGCAAGATAATAGTGTTTGCAAAATCTCCATTCTCAAAATTTGCCTTATGATCACATTTTCAGAAGGCTGCTTGCCATTGAATTTTTTTTAACTTCACAATTTAAACTCTTTCATTTTATAGGTTTTTGCTGAAAGGTGCAGTTCACAGCTTATCATACTTGCTGTGCAATGAGCCTGATCTAAGGAAGACAGAATTTCCTCCTCCTTAGGTGGAAGTTTTAAGGAGATAAAGGCGGCATGAACCAAGATGTTTGATTCTTCAAGACAGATTTACTGAGGAACAAATGCATTCTCGTGACTGACTCGTTTTGTGTGTCTGGGCTAGGAGCTTCATCTTCCTCAGTTCCTGACAACAAGATGTTTGTTGTCTATATCTACATTGCTCCTATTCTCCGTATCATCTGATTCAGTGAGGAGAGAGATATTGCTCAAAATATTCAATCAAATTGCAGTATGTGTTGGCATCCCAGTATTTTGTGTCCCTATCCTATACTGGGCTTTCTGAGCTCTAGAAACAAGTTTCCTTACAAGCCTAGCTCAAAATCAGTCAGCTCCGATCATTATTTTAGGTAATTTTTGGGATACTGTTTTTTTATGGTTCTATGTCGCATATTTTTGCTTTTCAATGATGCCTTCATCAGCATTTTTCTTTTCATTCATTAACTCTCTCATCCTTTTTGTTTTGTAGAGGGGCAAATCATCAGTATAATGCTTTTCACCAACATTAGTACTTCTCCTTTCATAATTATAAAAAGTTAGTTATTGTTAAATTTCTGGAGTTGATAAGGTCAGAATTTGCCTGCACTTTTATCCTTACCCTGGTTTAGTTGTTAAAAATACTAAAATTAGTATTATGCCTTAAGTCATATGTATCCCACAGTGGTTTATTTTTGCTCTTATTTTTTCCTCTTATTCACAAAATAAGATAGAATGAGAATCTCTTAATGTTTTCCATATCCTCCTCTGCAAAATACAGAAACTGAGGCAAAATCTTACCCCACTCAATGATGGTGGGTCTGAGATAGACATTAACTTTGAGGATTAATTCCGGCAGAGTATTTACAGTCCCAGGTTTTTGAGGCAGTCTTGAATTACCTCTTCAAATAATATCACAGAAGAATTATCAAAATGTGGCTAAGTGTAACAGGGGCTCTTACTGTGGTTCCTTCTTTTTTGTGAATGTGAATATAATTCACATTTTTGTCAGAAACTGCAATTTTCTCTCCTTTTATTGACTGAAGATTAGAAGCTTTAATAGAAAACATGTAATACTTAGAGAAACAAGTTTCACTCACTGCAAATGATCTGTTGGCTCATTTCATTCAGGCCATTTATGTACAACAACCGCTGTGTAAAAAATTTATATAATCATTTATGGACAGAGAAAAACAGATGTGGGTTATAGACTTCTGGTCTCTCTCTCTCTGAAGAGAAGCAATAAGGTAGAATATGTACAGAAAGCCCAAACTGCCCTCAGGCATTTATAGATTAACAACATAAGTCATTTGTGTCATTTTTGTTGGTCAGATTCCTCTCACACTTTTCACAGTGTAAAAAATTGTCTGTAGATTCTCAGAGACAGAAATAAAATGACCCCAAAATAATGGAAATTAAAATTTGGTCAATTCAGCATTTTTCCATGAGCACAGTAAGGAGCTGCTCTTTTCCACTACTTTTCATATGTGCACACATATATGGACACAGGTATGAATTAGCTACACTTATGGAGTGAGATCTGGAGAGCAGGATTTTTCAAATGTAACAATCTCAATTGGACCAGCTTCCCAGATTATACATTTGTAGGTCACAAAATAATACTTATAGAATCACAGAACTAATCAGGTTAGAAGGGACCAACCCCCTGCTATGGTCAAGGACATCTTCCAATAGATCAGGTTGCTCAAAGCCTCATCCAACCTGGCCTTTCTTTCTAGGGATGAGGCATCCACAATTTCCCAGGGCAACCTGTGCCAATGCCTCACTATCTTCTAAGAATTTCTTCCCAACATCTTATCGAAGCTTCTCCTCTTCTAGTTTAAAACTGTTCCTCCTTGTCCTATCACTATTTGCCCATGTAAAAAGCCTTTTTCATAAAAGTCCCCTTCTTCATAAGTGCCCTTTAAGAACTGAAAGGGCACGATGATGTCTCCCCAGAGCCTTCTCTTCTCGAGGCTGAACAACCCCAGCTCTCTCAGCCTGCAGTCACAGGAGAGGTGCCCCATTCCTCTGATTGCCTTGGTGGCTCTCTTCAGAGCCTGTTCTAACAGCTCAGAGTCTCTCTTGTCCTGAGGATCCCAAAGCTGGATGCAGTACTCCAAGTGGAGTCTCACAGGGGCAGAGTAGAGGAGTAAAATCATGACGCTTCTTTCGATGCAGCCCAGGATACAGTTGGCCTTTTGGGCTGCAAACACACTGTTGGCTCATGTCCAGTTTTTCATCCAGCAGATCTCCTAGAGTACTTCTCCACAGGGCTGCTGTCAGTGAACTCTGCCAGTCCAATTGCTCCAACCTAGGTCCAGCACCTTGCATTTGGACTTGTAAAATAATCTCATCTTCCTCATTCAATCTCATCACTCTCATCTTCATCCTGTGTAGTCATCAAGCTCATCTCTCTGGAATATCCTCTATTCTGTGAGCTTTGTTTTTAACTGGTAGCTTTACTTATATGTGCATGGCTTAACAACTATGGGCCCTCACAAGAGAACCAAGCAAACCAAACCCAGCCTTTGTTTAAGTCAATTACATCTCCTCATTTTCTTTAGCTCTGTCTCTCTGTTTCCATGGCTTGGTTATTCCTCTGAAGGTAAATAATGGTTTTGACCTGTGTAAAGAAGGGATTGTCAAGTGAAACAGCCTCTTCTGCTCGGCCAGAAATTGTGGATCACTGCAAAGAAGTCAAACAGGGTATGCCTGGGAGACCTGATAGTAATTAAACTTTTTCGTTCAATCACAGACCAACACAACAAAAGGAGTAACAAAAAGCTGACATATCAGGTAGGATGAAAAATTTGGTAATGCATTGATGACATGGTTTCAATGTTAACACTTCTTGAGACCAGATACAGTAGTGACATAATTGGGATAAATTCTTCAGCACAGCTGGAAATAAAAGGTCAAGGAGAAATGTATTTTCCTGAATTAAATGGTATTATTAGAAGTAGGAACAGGAAGGAACAGAGCTGACAGTAAAGAGAAGCATTTATAATCATTTTTTTCTCTTGTGAAACATTCATTTTTTTGCATAGTGATTCTAGACACTTTGACCCTTTATGTCCATGTAATGGCTCTGCTTAATGTACACTATCATAAGACTCTGTTAATAATAATTAAACAAGTTTTACTTTTATTTTGCAAGTCATCTGAACTTTAATTTAAAGGCAGTTTTTTGGGCAAACCTAGTGTTTAAGTTAACACAGACAACACATTTGGAAAAATCAGTGAAAACAATAATTTCACGCTTATGATGCCTTCAATTACATTTCCTGCAGCTATGAATCACATTTCCTGGTTTATGACTGCTTAAGAAAGGCATGACCCCAGAACTTCTTTATCATATTAGCAAAATCACATATATTAGCTTAAATCATAGGATAATAAAATAAATGAATTTGGAAGGAACTTCCAGACATTATCTAGACCAACCTGTTATTAATGTCTTAACCCACTAGCTATTCCAACAGTCTGTATTATTTCTTTCAAGGAGACTGGTTTTAGACTTTATTGGAATTTTTATGAGAGAACAGGAACACACTGAAACACAGGAGGTTCCCTCTGAACACCAAGCACTGACACAGGTTTTCCTGTTGATAGTATGGGGTTAAAAGTTTCTAAAAAAATTACGGGATACTTGCAGGGGAATAGGCCTCCTAGCAGGCCTTGTAGTTGGTAGGTCAGACTCACCTGAATAATGCTGATAAGTAGAGTGATTTTTTTAAATGACACTTGTATAACCAGTTTTGTAACCATGATGTATAGATGATTGTGTGTATAACCCATGACGAGAATGATGAGATCAATGGAACAATGTAAGCTTAATAAGAAACTTTTAGTTATGCAAATGTGAAGAATAAAAAAAAGATTTCTCTGTCAGGCTAGGCAGAGTTAGATTTGGGCTCCTAGCCCCTAACACTCAGGCCCTAATAAAAAAGCACCCATATAATCACTCGTGATTATGTGGTTTTGTCCTTAAATGCTAACACTATGGTTGTGGAATCTTCATCCTTGGAGAGACACAAAAACCATTTGCATACAGTGCTGGCACTGTTTTGAGGTGGCCCTGCTTGAGTGGGGGATTGGACCAGATAAGCTCCAGAGAGCCCTTCTATCCTCAGTTATCCTGTGACTCTGAGAGTCAGTGATTCTGCAGTCCTGGATTAAAAAGACCAAAAAGTAACTTTACAGATTGGAGGTTTGGGTATCTTTCTGCTTTAAGCAAAAGATCAGCCCACATGACATCCATAGAGTTGTTTCAAAGCAAATTTTTCTGTTTCTATCACAAAACCTTCAAAGAATATGCCAAAATATTTCCATTAGTTTTCTACTCGTTTATTGAGGAATGACAGCAATTACAACTGGAGAATAATTATTGTGTAAGTACCTGAGGTGAAAATTTAAGCAAAGAATGATAGAATTGTAACATCTAAAACAGACAAGAGCCAGGCATCATACTGATTTGACCTTGGCACACCTTTGACCTATGCCAACTAGCACACATTCCCAGATTATTCCTGGGAGGATATCCTGGGGATCTATCAGAGAAACTATCACAAGCAGGAACCCATTCCCAAAGGCAGTCCATGTGTAACCAACCTGCTGTGGAAGGTATGGGAGCTCAAGAATACAGGCAAGGTTTATAATTCATTCACCTGGCAATGAGTTTTCCTTACAGAGACCTATGCCAAAGTACAAACGGGGACCATATACCCACCATGTGGCTGGTGTTACATGGGTTTTGCTCTGTCTAGTCATCAGACACCAGAGTGTGTTCAGAAAATAACCAAAAAGAAACACCACCTAGAATACAGACATGCATCCACCCATGTTGTCATGTAGTTGCCCATACAGCTCAGTTTGAGCAAAATGAGAGTGATTTCTCCTCTGTTCCTGGTTCTTCCTGACAAACATAAGCAGCAACTTTCTACCCCAGTCAGTCTTTTTGCTGAGGATGTGCAGATTGTTTTGGATACCAGATTTTACTTTCTCGAAGGGCGACATGATCTGGTAACACCTCAGTCCTGTGCTGAGGTGGGACATTTTCTAGGTCTTGTATTTAACAACTCCATTCTCCCTTGCCTATTCAAATAGTAATCCATCCCATCCCTTCTCCTCAGCTTTGCAGCCATAGCCCATCTTTGACCTGCTCTGGCATCTGTCAGGTCCTCTGTAGATCACTTTTTTTCCCTATTAATTCATTAATAGGGAAAAAAAATCATACAGTTTTGTATGTTTTGCTTTCGGCAGCTTTAGCATGTGAAAGTGCCTCACAGAGGGATCTGGCACATGTTAAGGTCAGTACGAAATAAGCAGCAGAACTGCATGTCTGGAAGGGAGGTGGAGAAGAAGAGAGAAGCAGCAAAGATGCCCCTTTCAGCACGATTCTTGTTGCTGGCATCTGACTTTGTAACACTCTCTGAGAAAATTAATAATGGCTGTTCAAGTTGCTACTAGTGCACAATCTGTTTCTGATTTGCAAGTGAAGATGACCTCTGTACAGTGAAAATAAAAGAAGAATATTTGTCTGCCACCATGCTCCACAGAGAAAGTTGGCAGTTGTAATTTACCATCAAAAGCGAATAAAAAATTTAATACATCTCTTATTGCTTCTGCTTGCTTTTACTCTACCTGGTTTACTTCATTCATTCAGAGCATGCAGTCTGAAAAGTTCCACAAAGGAGACAAACAGATTAAATCTTTCTGTTGATTGAGAAGTCTCAGTAGTTATTCATATTCATTTCCCTTCCTCATTCACCTCTCTTTGCCTTCAGATACTCTCAGACATGGGGTTTAATTCAGGTGCTTTCTATTTTATGCTTTGGAATGAATTATTCATAGTAGTGCCTAGGTGACACTGTTATATGAGAATTAGTCATCTCTTATGCATTGGTTTGCCAGTAATTTGTCTGACTCTCAGACTGATTTAATAAAGTATCTAATTATCCAAGGAAAATTTTTTTGAAAACACATGAATGGATTTTTTAGTTCATTAAAATTCTACCATGATTTCTGAATAGATTTTTTTTTCCAATAGGTAATTGCAACCTATATATAAATAATGTAAATCTTTATATTTTGCTAAAGCTTCATCCTTCTGCTGTAAATGGCTGAATAGACTCCAGGGATTTTCACAGATCATTTTGGTTTACTAAGGCTCATCTTTTCCAACTGTCTTCAAAGTCAATGGAGAGGTAGGCTTTCAAGGACAAAAGTAGGAGGTTTCCTTAGGTGGTCTGATCACCCACTACATTCGAAGTCTATGATGTCTGCTCTTTCTTTGATAATAAGATCAGACACTTAAGGGGGCTGACTCTGACTTTTATCCTGCAGAGAAGTTTAACTAGAATCTCTTGCAATTTACTCAGTCTGGGTGAGTAGGTATCTTACATCTGAGGCGTCCCATATCATGTGTGGATACATGATCTCGTATCTTGTACATGAAAAATCACTGGGTAAGTTACTAACATACAGAGAAATGTCTGCATCAGTATATTTTGTCCTCACTGGGCGCCAATCCATTTCATTGTCATTTTACTATCTGCTGTGGCTGACAGGAGACCTATAGCACTCTTTGAATTACAGGAAAATTGATGAGGGAATTCCCGAAGTTCAGAGCCTTATTCTGGAAGGTGATCTAACCCCAGAGAGTTCTATCATGTTAGGAATAGGTACCAGTAAAAAGGCAGCAGGTATGACAGTCTGAAAATGTGATCTCATTGGCAACATACTAGAAAAGTAAACAAATTTGAGGTCATGATCCCAAAAGTTGCAAGTTCAGACAGCATGACATATTCAGATGTAAAATAATAATTGCTGTACAAAACAGTCCAAACAAGTCTCTAAGAGAACATTCTTTCCCAAAAAGGAGAAATAAACTAAAGGTTTGAAAAAAGCCTCCTGCTATTGATATGCAACATTGAACATCAGCTTCTGGATTGAAGAAAGCAAGGGTAAAACAAGATTCTGGTCTCAATCCTCTGTCTTGGCTTGTGTACTGAGAGGAACAATAAAGTCAGTAAATAGGGCAAGCAAACATGCAGAAGTATGTTACGGCAATCGATGAACACAGAGTATTTTGAAATAGGGAGGCTGAATCGATGGTGTTCGGGGGAGACACAGAGCCTCACCAATGGGGGAAGAGTGGGGCAAGTCTTAAAGCAGTTGATCAGTAAAGGGATAAACAGTCTCTTTCCAGGTGGATAAAAATGACTGTTTGCCAGGTTTATCCCTGAGAATGAAATGTGGAAAACAGAAATTTAAGGAAGCAAAAAACATTTGCTATCCAGATGGTGCAGAGGTACCACCAGCCGCAAAGTGTGACTCTGCCTCCCCTGCTGAATGGAGTGGCTTTATGTATTTATACCTGCTTCATCTAGGTGTATTGAAGAGCAACCAGGTTCCAGGTAGTGCCCTCGTCTGGAACGTTGTCTTCCTACTCTCTCTTCTTGTCAGGGAAAAAAAAAATCTATCTATCTATCTATCTATCTATCTATCTATCTATCTATCTATCTATCTATCTATCTATCTATCTATCTATCTAATCTATCTATCTATCTATCTACCTAGCTATCCCTGCTAGAAAGCCCTAAAAGACATGTGCCACCAGCTGCTTGCCAAACACTTGCTGCCAGCAGCTTTGAACAGAGACCAGAGAAGGCAAAATAGTAAGTTATATAATCCTCTCTAAGGAGTTCATGTTAGCTGATCACTAAGTGTCAGTGATTCTAAGTTTGTCCAGCAGCCAAATACATGAGGGGATGTCATACCCTTGATCTTCCAGAAAACTTTAAAAATAGCAATTCAGATCAATGCTTTCATGTTAACTTGCACTTAAGAATAAGCAAAGTATATCACAAACCTGTCAGAACGAGATGTTTGATATATTCATTCTTGGGGCTCATTGAAATATCTTTAAGAATCATGTAAAAATCTGGGGCTATTTACTGGAAAGTATTATTTTTCATTCAAATCTATCTCTTTTTTTATTTTTGCTGCTCAGCTGCTTGGAAATGAATCATGTTGTTGAAAACTGAAAACAAGGTTTCTCTCACTAGAGTATAATAAATCTTGGTTAAAATACAGATTTATTTTTTAATGTAATGATTCTATGTTTGAAAAATGTTAAGGTTGCAACAAAAATCAACAAAAGTCAGGAAATTCAAAGTTAATTTTGAATTGTGTCCAAAAAGCACCTCATTAAGCCCTCTCATTGTATCCTGTGTGGATACAGAGACATCTATAATTGTTCGTAATAAAAGGGCATACTAAGGACAAAATTAGTGGATGTCCCTGATCCAGAAATAAAATAATCCTAGTGTTCATATGCTCTGTAATCCATGAAAGGTAGTTCTATCTGGACTTAAGCAACAAAACTGTGGTAGTGTAAACTGGAAAAAAAATAAAGCTCCAATAAATAAAACAAAGCCTTGAGTTAGATGTCAAGCAAGTCACGGGGGAAATGGAGAGAGCTCCATAGCCTTCATCCAATCACAATTTTATAAAATCACTTGTTTCTCTAGCATCAGAATTATTTGCATGTTTTTTGCTGAATGAGTTCCTCAATTAAAAATTACAGTTCATCAAAAATTATCACCTGTAGCAAGATCTCGATCGTCAAGCATTTCACCGATGCATAAGCAGGTAAGGACTGAAGCCCTTCAAGTTTTCCTACAGGATCACCACATTTCACCATCATCACAACGCTTCCAGAGTTTGTAGGTTTGAAGCAAACGCACTATATGCACTCCCAAGCCATTTCACTAGACTTTAAAGACCTCTTTGAAGAGAAAATTTCAAAAATCACCAGGACATGTCTTATAGTTGTTTGGATTTTTCTGAAAAATTGGATCTTATTTTGGGGGCAAAAAAACCCCCAAAAATTTGAAACATTAATGTTCTACAATTTTCTACCATTCACCATGTCACATACATACAATTTGGGGTGAAAATTTTTCTCGTTTTTGTCTTTGCAAGAGTTAAATTGGGGGAAAAAAGGACCCAGGATTTCTTTGTTTATGAAACATATGCAAATGCTGTGTAGCTCTTCTGATGTCCCTGGGAGTGGAGACCAGTGTGCCAGCTTAGCAGAAAAGTGAGCTTTTAAAAAGATAAACTTTTTTTTTATTATGAAAAAGGGCAGTATAGAAGGGTTTTATCTTCCAAACCTCACTTACCTTGCCACGTGCAGTATGTGGGGAACCTTAAAGCTCAAAAATTGTGCAGGGATCTCAGTAACAAACAGGTGGGTTATGCTCCTGAGTCCTGCTGATGGGCAAAGTGTCGAGAGTGGGCTGATGCTCGCTCAGAGGAAGGAATGTGGGGTCCTGGGGCAAAACCACAACCCCAGCATGGAAGCCATGAGACGTTCTTCATTATGGAAATGCAGGGACTTCTTGGTCTGAGCCTAAGGCAGGCAGGGTAGAAACAAGCCTCCACATGTTGAGCTGGAGCCAAAGCCCTTCTTGTGGTCTATCCCTTGAGGGCAAGGCTGCTGGGACATCATCTCAGCTGCCAGGAAAGAGAAATCATTGGAGGCATGTGCTGGCCTAGCAGAAATCCCAGGAGAGAAGGCAGCATCAAAGGAAAACAGGGTATGCTCTTAGCATGAAGGAACTAACTCAATGGCTTCAGGAGGACACAGGCAGACCTCTGGGGGAGAAGGAATCCTCTGTTCCACCCCTGCAGCATGGGATGGAACTGGCAAGGAGTAATTTATATGGACATACCTGAATACTTGAGAGTATACCTACATAAAACTAAAAGCAGCCAGGCAGAAACAGCTCAGTGTTGTCACTGGAGGAGATAATGCTCATACCATGCTGGGGGAGTTAAGGTAATCAAACCACACTAAATGCTCTTAGAGACCAAGGAACCTCAAGCATAGTGGATTAGANACCAAACCAAACCAAACAAACAACCACACACATATAAGGAAAAATATTTTTATTGGAAGGTCTCTGAAAACCTCAGCTCCTAACAATCTCTTTCTAAAATCTGGGAACATGCAATATTCCAACTTCTACCAAAATTGTCTCTGGTTAGATCCTGCCTGATTGAACATGGATTTAGAGATGTTTATAAGATTCTCTATGGTAAATCAAACAATATGCTGAGCAACTGCATTATGATTCTCGAGATCATTTAAGCTGTCTCAAATCAGGAGCCCCAAAATGGAAATATCAAAAATAATCAGTCACTTTGAAAATTTAGGTCATCTTTTTCCCTGTCTTTTCTCTTTTGCTGCTAGAGCTCTCTTTGATCTCTGGTCATTTTACTTTTTTTTTTCCACAGCTAAGTGAGATTAAGCTGCAAGAAAAGTCAAATCTGATTTACCTGTCACTCAGAATCAGCAGCTTCCAGGTTACAAATTGTGCAAATATCCTTTAAATTGACTGTCACAAAGGCATTTTTAGGTGGATAGATCTATGTTTGTTACCTCAATGTTCTCTCAAGGAATACCAACAAACCACAAGTTTTATTTTGGATGTAGGGTATCTATAAACTAGCCTAACCAGCAGAGAAACACTCCAGGTATTTTAATCCTGCTGTCTCCTGAATTTTCATTTCAAGAAAATCGTTTTACATTTTTTTGAATTTATTCCATTAAAAACAAGGTCAGAAACACAGTCTCTGAGTACCTGTAAATAGTATGCCTTGGCCAGAATCAAAATAGTTCTGCTTGCACTCGGTGCCTACTGACACAACCTTTATAAATTGATTTGTAATAGCAGGCAAATTAACGTTTGGTGCTGAGATCCTGCTTCAATTCAAAGTTCATTTGCCACGACTCTTAACAATTTTTTAGACACCTATGCCTCCATATTAAATCTCTTCTGACTTTCAGGCATAAAGCAAGATTAAGCTGTGTTTAGACACCTGATAAAGAAAATTTGTTCACCCATTAGAGTGCTACAGAGCTGCGAGAGTTACTATGGCTTTCCTCCTTAGATTAAATATTTCCTTATTTTCCCTCAGAACTACCTTAGATGCAATTATTTGGTACTTTGGTCTTGCTGAGGCTTCACTGAGGTCTGGAAGTTCAGCACACAAGATCCTCAGGGCTATATTGATAATGGCTGCAGAACAAGCCAGGACCAAACTCCAGTCTTTTGGACAAGGTACATCCACAAACCCAAGTTCTCTTCTTCCCTCCCCACAACAGGTTGTCAGCATCTAAACTGCCTCTTGGGCTCCATTTCTGGCGAATGCCATTCCTCTGGAAAAAGCAAAAATCGTTCCTTGCTGTCTGTCTTGACAAGTTTTGACAATTACACTATTGCTTCATCCTGTAGAAGTAAGAAAATAATAAATAAGATGCTTTTCTCACATGTCAGTGCCAAAATATTGATTCTTTAGTAGGAAGTACTGAGTTAATTATAGCTATGTTTAATTTGTATTAGCTTAATATGAGACTTAAATATTATTGTACTTTAAAGAATGTTTCGTTGTGCTTTTGCAACATTAGATAACCAAGACTGTAATCTAATTGAATAGAAAGGTGCTAGAAAAGGTTTTGCAAGCATGAATGATTTGGAAGATTTCAAAGTGTATAAAAAGGTCTTTGCCCTTTTAATGTGATTTTAAAATGTTATCTTGTCATTGCTGTACTATATCTATGACTACAAAAGCATGCCTAGAGAACGGAATATGTTACTCACTTAGAATACTAGAAAACACAAAATGTTCTAAATTTTGCAGGTATTATCATTGCTCCCTTACCTAAACTGCTGTATAGAATTCTGCATTCTGAAGCTGTATTGCACCTCAAAAGCAGTTGCATTTTGATGATGGATGAAATAAGCTATTCGAGTTCAGTATGTTAAAGTGCTACGACACCCTTTGGGAGAAGGTATTAGATATATGTACCAGAGGTAGTATTTCAAGGCAGAAACTCTGCCAAATGTTAAACTGAGACTGAAGCCTTACAGCTGAATTGTTAACCTCTGGAAACAGGAGTTTAAACTGCAAATGCTGAGCTAACTTTACCTCTGGGGGGGGCAAATGCTAATAGTGAAAAATTATGCAGCTTTCACCTTCTCTCTAAAGGCAAAACAAACATTTTAACTTTATTTTATACTTTTTTTTTTTTTGCAGTTAATTTAGACAAACTTGTTGGTAAAATAATATTTCCTGTGCTTAGTAAGTAGTATTTCAACCTTCTGAATCCCATTCAGCTGGAAAATCACAAGGGTAGGTTGCTTTCATCCTTGGTTTGTAAGTAGTAGTGAATTCTGCTCTCTGCCTTTTCGGTGCTTCCCTTAGAAAATAAAACAAACATACATGGTAAATGTGCCAGGTACCCAGTGGGTCCCAATGTACAAAATCCAGGAATAAGCAAGCTGAGGTGGAAATGGAGGTGAAATATGACAGGAAAAGTATTATCACAGATGAACCATCTTTGGTTGCTATTTTTAAAAAAGGAAAAAAGAGAGAAAATGCTCTTCAGTTGTGTGCAAAGTGGTAATAGAAAGCAAAAACATGTTCTCCTTTGGGCAGGCAGGGAGGAAGGAAAAGCTTCTGCTGCTCCACTCTGAACAAATATTTGCAAATTCTTGGAGATAAATGTCACAAAGCAGCCTTAAGTGGCAGAATTGTATTTTTTCATCGAGAGTTGTTCTCACTGCATGTGATAAATGCTTTATTTCTTCCCTAAATATAGCTGCAGGTGGGGAAAGCTGGGATAGGACTTCCATTTCTAGCTGTGGGGAGAGAAGAGATAAGGTCTTGGAGGGAGGGTTGCAAGGTGAGAAGAAAATCCCAAACCAGAAATTTAAAACACATGATCCCTAGCAGAATACCTGTTGATATATTTTTGGTTTTGGGATGCAGAGGTTTGAACTTGCCCAGATACTCATTTACCAGTGTTTACTTATCAAATACAATCATATTGTCATAGAACATTTGGGATTAAAAGGACCCTAAAAATCATCTAGTTCCAAGCTCCTTGACACTTTACCCTAGAAGAGGTGGCTCAAAAACCCTTCCAGCTTGGCCTTAAACTCTTCCAGGGATGAGATATCCATAACTTCTCTGGGCAACACGTTGCAGTGCCTTACCACCCTCACAGTAAAGAATTTCTTCCTAATATTTAATCCAATTCCACTGTCTTTCAGTTTGAAGGCTTTCTCCCTTGTCCTGTTACAACATGCCCTTCTAAAAAGTCCCCTTGACTTTGTCGTAGGCCCCTTTAGGTACTGGAAGGCTGCGACACAGTCTCCCCAGAGCTTTCTCTTCTCCAGGCTGAGAAGGCAATTTTCCTGGCTAAGGAGGGCATGCCTTTTCCACCAGAGTGTGGCACCAAGTGGGCCTGAGAGGCCGGCTGGCATTTCCCATCACCAGCCCTCAGGTATGGATGACTCTGAGAGGCCGGCTGGCATTTCCCATCACCAGCCCTCAGGTATGGATGACTCTGAGAGGCCAGCTGGCATTTCCCATCACCAGCCCTCAGGTATGGATGTCTCTGAGAGGCCAGTTGGCATTTCCCATCACCAGCCCTCAGGTATGGATGACTCTGAGATGCCCATACCCATGTATGGAAGTAGTGGAAGCAAATTGTTGTCTGCAAACTTCTAGTGCCTTGAGAGGCTCCGTAAATAAAACCAGGCACAGCTGGTCCCTGGAACAACAGGACCTTGGAACAATGCATTGTATGCATTTTCTTTTCTGCACCCCTATTACTTACCTGCATTGTATTTTCTCCTGGCCTCCAGGACCCTTCACACTGGAGGAATACAAGTTATGCTCTGATCCCAGAAAAAAATTGTGACACCAATCTGCCAAACATCAGTCCTTTGGAATGTCAGTTAAAACTCAGATCATTATATTTCACACAGCTTTTGCCATTTTTGTGTTCCCATAATCAGGGGTACACTCAACACCAAATGCTAAACTAAGGTTATCTTTCCACTTATTAGGAAGTGTATTGGATCCCATTGCTGTTATGAAACTGTTTCATAAACCAGTTTGATCTACAGAATGAATGGGCATTCTTATCCTTCCAGGACAAGGAGACAAAAGGACAAAAAAAATCTAATGACCTTTAAAAATCTCAGCCAAAAAGTTTGAATAAAATTTATATTTTTGCAAATATTTTATTCTTGTCTCATATTGCATCAAAAACTGTTTTTTGAATTGTCCATAATTATATTTAAATGAAGGCATTAGTATAAAATTATGTTGACTTAAACAAATTGTTCATTATAACCCCTGACCTCAGGCACAGGCTGCCATGGTAAAATTGCATTACCATGTAACAATTCCTCAAAACACTGATAATCTCAGATAAATGCTCTCAATTTTGATGTAATGATTTAATTAATTCTTGGCCTTCCAGAATAAAATATTTCTGGGTCATTGCCAGATAACACAAAACAGTTGATTTACTCTCATACTTGATTGCTTCAAGTAAGCAGAAAACAATCACTGGTCTCCTTTCCATTCTTTCCGTCTTTCTCCCTGCCAATTAAATCCCATTTTTTAAAAAGGCATAGTGTTATTCTTTTTTGTTTTGTTGGTTTTGAATACATCAAAACTACAAAGAGTCATGAGCGATGTGAATTCTGACCATCTACTTTGTTTGGGGTTTTTTTTTAGTAAAGGATTGTAAACAGCAGAACAATTCATAATGTGCACTCCCCTGCTCATTGCATTGCCAGCCCTTGGCCTTGCCTTTTTCCAGTAATTATGTTTCTACCAACATGACATAGGTAAGCATAAAAGGGACTTTTGCTTCTGCACCCAGTGCTCCCAGCCTCTGTGGAGCCATTTTGTCTGCACAAAATGCTAATGCTCATTTATCATATATAAAATACACGTGTAGGAAACAGAGAGCATGCTAATACACTATTAGGTGTTTTACACTCTTGATTCTGGTATTTAATCATACATACAAGTGGTAACTCTACAACTTTTAGGTGCTGTTACAGGATTTTCAATAAATTCTGTACATTCCACTATGTTTACTATTAAAAAAAAAAAAAAGAAAGAAAAAAGAAAAAGAAAGAAAAAAAAGATAATCTGACCCATGTTCAGTGGCCAAGCTGAAAAAATAGAAAAGACAAAATAGAAAAAAAATAGAAAAATTGAAAAGAAATATAAAAAATAGACAGACTATAAAATAATTTAAAGAAAAATAATAAAAAAGAGTTTAAAACAAATTTAATATTTCCACTTTTTTTCAGTTTTACCGATCTAGGTTACTTTTGTCTGGAAACATAAGTAAATAATGGTAAAAATAGAACCATTATCTAAGTTGATTTATTTTCGTATTTGCCAATCTAATCATTGCACTGAACATCAAGGAAAGTCATCTATCCTGACAATATGTCTATATTAACATCTCTGCTAAGGGAGGATACCAGAAACAGATTTTCTTTACATAACCCAGTTATGAACACACTTTATAATAAGATGCTTTAAAAGCCAGTTGTTAGCAAGATGCAAATACTTGCTCTTCTGAGGCAAATTATTACCTGTACTGATCTTCCGGTGAGTAAGGTTGTAATTAAAAAAACTGTCCTCAAGAAAAGCAAGAAAAACATCTTGTAAAATGAGAGATGTTCTATGCCTGAAGAATATTTTTTATTTTGGTTGCTTTTATTATGTGTTTTTAGTTGGGTCAGAAGGAAAACATTTAGTCAATTTTATTCTAACAGTTCATTGCAGCCGCTCACAAGTTGGATTATCAGGTGAATACATGGAAGTAAAACAGCATATCTAATTTGGACAAAATCAATTCCTATTTTTTAAGGAGGAAATCACCATCACATTAGGATGACAAACATGTCAGATCCACAGTACTTAAAATGTTCCAGAAAGTATAAAATCCTTCTTAGGAGTCAATCCTTGCCAAGGACCTGTGATCAGGAAGATTTCTTCCCTTCTCTTTCCTACTCAACCCTTTTAACTGTTTCCCACAGTAGAGTTCATTAAGTAAATTCAGAAATGCCAGGAACTACATTTTCAAAAGGCAGTTAACATCTTCATCAATTTTGTTCCCATCACACAGCTGTTCTTTGCTTTGAAAGAGGACTGTGTACATGTTGGATTCATGCAGAGAAAAGAAATTGGAAAAATTTCCAATTATACAAGATTTAATCAAGCATTGCCTGCAATGGACATATGTGTCTGGGGGATGTCTAGCTACTTTACTTGGACCCTTGGTAGCTGTCAAGCTCAAGAGCTCAGTAAGATGCTCAAAACAGAAAGTGTTTCAAGTACTGTAAAGAAGTTGGATGGAATGAGGATAAATTGCCTTTTCTCTCCCACTTCATATGAACTGTTTTGATCCCGATGTGTTCTGCAATCACTCCCTTAGAGCTGTCTGACTCTTCAGGCAGTTCATTCCTGCTGCTGGAGACCTATAGTATGGCATCAAAGTGATCACTGGTAAAATGGGCCATAAATTGTAAATATCAACCCTTCATGTAGGTTTTTACCCTTTGATAAGAGCTGAGATAGTGCACTGAAATAAAATATCTCCTTCTACACTTGAGCATTTTCACTTTGGAAAAGACTAATACATTTCAGGTCAAATAGCTTGCTCCCTAAAGTGAGATATTTACTAATTTAGAAGGGGCTATCAAAAATAGCAAGGAATAGGAAATGAAAGAGAGGAAAATAGTGATATCTTTCCTGGCACAATAATCTCTGGGGCTTTGACCCAGCAAAAAATCCTCTTTTCTTAATCTGGAATGTGCTGGCAAAAGTTCCAAATAAGATATCAGGAAAGGCAAATGGATTTCTGTGGTGGAGAGGATTATATTAACCTATCACCTTTACTGAAATGATTACTTTCTTTGGAATGATTCTTCCTTAAAAGCCATAGTGGTTTTGTGTACTAACTACAGAGAGAGACAGAACATCAAACATTAATATCTTGGCAACATTTTCATCTGACAGATATGACATGGTTCAGTATTCTACTTTCACTTTCCTTTGGTGTAAAATTCACCTATTAATCATCATGGATGTAAATAAATGTATTTAATCATATCTGGGGAAAAAAAGAATGTTGTACTGTGTAAGCATTCTGTTGTGAAAGCACTCAGCTAGTTTATGGGAAGTCTTTTAAGATCTCCAGAAAAAAAACCCAAACAGTATCACAAACAACAACAACAACAACATATTTCAAAATAATAATAATAATTTCTTGAAGGGAAGACATTTAGCAGAAATGCTAACTCCTTTGTGCTCTCATTCACAGTATTCAAATAAAATATGTTGATTTTTACAACAAAATTTTGCAATTTTTAAGCAGTCTTCTTGATTTAAAACATTTTGCTGATTACAATTGATATGAGCTTTCTTTTTCTGGTTTTCTGCTTAGTTATTAACAGATGTGCTGTAATTAAAAAAAAAATAATTAAAATGTTGCTGTATGGCTAAGTATCATGTTAAATATAGGTGTTTTCCTTATTTGTGGAAAGTTTTGTTGAATTGAATGTACTAATGCAGAAGGCAAAACTTCATGCATATTCCAAATGAGGACAAGAACAGATAATTGTCTGTGTTAAAAGTACTGCTGGTAAGAAGTTTTGCATGATGAATCATGTTTGGTTGTAATAATCTTGGATGCCAATATCTCTTGGCTATATAAAAGCAGCATCCTGGCTACGCAAACAAGAGGCATCTGAACATGACTAAGAATATTAGATCCATACCACTTTTTTTTTCCTAAAGAAATGTTCTTTTATCAGATGTGTGTTAATAGACATTCTAAATTACTATTTTAGCTAATAGAAAATAAAATCCTGAGAGTTATATTGAGTTTACCATGGGAGTACTGAGGTACCTTTTCCTTTAAAATTATTAACAAGAATTCTATGTAATTAGAAATCTTGTCTAAGTTCACGTCATTTCACCTCCACACTAAATTCTGTTTTCTACTATAGCTTTTTTTTCCCTCAAATAATTAGAATATACCGAAATTCTTGAAGATGAAGTACTTGGTGTTTTTCTTAATTTAGAAACTGTAGAATCAGCTATCCGAAAATGAACCAATTAAGTGGCAATGTCTTTATTTCCAGCACTTAAGCTCCCATGTGGATACAGGTTCATCAGGGATTCTACAAAATGAAGGAAATCCTGGAACAGCCACTGGCCCATTGCAACAGTAGCCACTTTCTAAAACAAGAATGGAGATCTGGGGGAGTCTCTTATGTGAACTTAGAAGCATTGTTCACCTTTGTTAGCAACATTTGATATGCATATATATGCTAATACCTTGACAAACCTCTAGCTCTTCTGTCCCAAAGACAATTGAT
Source organism: Phainopepla nitens (assembly GCA_013400175.1). Lineage (NCBI taxonomy): Eukaryota > Metazoa > Chordata > Aves > Passeriformes > Bombycillidae > Phainopepla > Phainopepla nitens. The sequence continues at coordinate 161,596 of VXBQ01010478.1, read as the reverse complement.
TGCTGCACTTTCTGCTCATCATTCTCCAAATCTTGGGTCCACCTTTCATCTTGATGTGGTCCACAGATCACAGAAGGACTTAGCTACACTGACTTCTAGGGACAGCTGGTCTCTGCACCTATCATTCATTATCTCCTTCATCACTCATTATCATTCATCATCTCTCACCTATCATTCATTATCTCCTTTCCCAACACTTGAGGCTCGTGGAAGAGGATCAGAGAGCTCTTGCTATATATATGGTATTTTCTTTGACATTGTTCTCTATTAAAAAAATGAAAAAATTCTAATCAGACTATGGAAAATATCCACTTCTAAGTGTAAGGCACAACACCAGGGAGTCCAAGGAGTCAGTGAAGCTCACGGTCTCACCTTGGGCCATTTGGCCATTGTCAAGTTACAGGAGATGTTTCTGGCCTTCAGCCCTGGCCCTGTAGATTCAGCACCAAACATCCTCTGCCACTTAAACTTGCTGTTTTCTTAAAAAATGGGCAACTGCTCACAGATTGTCTTCCATCAGCAATGTTTGGGTAATGCATCTCTATTTTATATAAGGTATACCTAGAGAGAGAATATAAAATAAACTATTGTGCTGAGGCATTTATCTTTGCAACACTGAAAGGGATAACTTGGGAGCAATGTATAGTAGCCATGAAGATAAATAACACTGCATGGCACATTATCATGTATAAAATATTCCTGGCACTCTAGGTTCCATTTCATTATTAGATTTTTAAAAAGAACCATTTTCTTGGTTAGTTTCCAGAGCTAGCAGTCACAGAGGCTAATTTCAAATTGCTTGAGGCACTGGAAACAAAGCTGTATTTGTGCAAACACTGCCTTAAATGCCAATAAAAAATGTGAGCAGGACCCACTCAGCCTTGTAAGTGAGTTATACACAAGACAGTTTTTCTCATCACAAAACCTCATCTCCCCCAAATTTTTCTGTCATGCACTAGCATTTACAGGACAGCTTTCAAAGTGACAAAACTACTGAACAGGGAAAAGGAAAACCAACTTGGATGGCTAACTTATATAGCAATTCCACACAGAGATAGCTTCCTGTGGTGAACACTTAATTTTGGTCAGTGTGTGAAGTCCTTCCTCTTTACCCATCTCCACTGAGATCTCTCCTGGACTATATTTCAGAAGGATGTGGGACAAAAGCAGGAAGTCCAAGGCAGATCAACAGGAATGGTTAGGTGTCAAGGATTGAAAGAATTTGGGTTGTCCAGCCTAAAGAAAAGGAATCTGGAAGGAGAGCATGGCAGTTACTGATATTCAAATCACTAGAAAGATTTGAAGTAAGAAACAGAATTAAATATTTTTCATGTCTGCAGTAAATAGAAGAATCTTAAAAGACAGTGAAGGAAGTTGAGGTTAGATACCAAGAAAGCTTTTGCAATGTAAAAGTAGAAAAGCAACAGGATAGGTTACTGTAAATGTGAAATTTTCACCACTGGAAGTCTGATGTGAGTATTTATCTGGAGATAAAACAAGTGGAAATAACAGTGCTTTGGATCCAGGAGATAGACTGTGTGATCCTCTAAAATCTATTCATACCAAAGATTCTGTGATGTGTTAAAAAATGCTACATAATAAATATACACCTAAATGCTAGCAATAAAGCAGTACATATATAACATTTATCATAATTACTTAGCATGGCATCTTCTGCCAAAGCTGTTAGCTTTTTTTTTTAGTGTAATGGCACCATTTAGCAAGAGAATGGTAAATTATTTATTCTAACAAATGAGTTTAGTTAGCTTAGACAAATGAGTTATTTTATGGTTAATTCAGTATGTAGACTTTAGACCTGGTGGAGAAGAGCTTAAGCCCATTTTGAAACATATTGTATTACTTGAGATGATCAGTTGCTTTCCCTGCACCCTAATTTTTCACCTGTAAAAGGAGGATACCATCTTTTCCAGACTTTAATTAGTTACAGGAAGAATATGTACAATAAAAATGGAAAGCAACTATTTCCAAGGGTGGCCATACAGTTTCTTTAGATAAACAAATTCCCTGGGAAAATGTAGAAAAAACCCAATAAATGTTTTAAGACTAAAGTCCTCATTGCCTACCAAATTATGGGAATTTTTTTTTCTTTTTAGGGTGGAATTGGTAGCAGTGGCTGTTCCTTTCAAATGTATCTTTTCTATTTCTAACATCATGTAATTATGGGATTGTAACAATGAAACCAGGGCTTATTCCAGATAATAAAATTTTAATATCTTGTATCTTCCAACAGGTGAAATAAATGATGTCCATTAGTGTAGTTAGTAGACCACCTCTTTTAATCAAGCAGCATAAGATGAGGCTGAAATGATCTGTACACAGCATCAAGCTACATGAATAAAAGGCCAGCATTAGCATAGGTATCATTTTACCACTGTCTAATAATTTCCCTAAACAACCCAGAAGTTAAGGTTACATTTTATGGGTGGCATTCTAATGAAGATCAGTTCTTTCATATTTCAGGAGAGCAAGCATGGCAGATATAAAGTTATTGAACCTTAAAAGTGTTTCTTGGACCAAATTACTCTAATGGCCATCAATTTTTTGTGAATAATTGTTTTCAGTCAGATATATTTGAGTTTATGCAACATAGTTTATATGTACTTTTCCAGAGAGGTGGATGAGAATTTAAGACCAGCGTGGAACGAAAACAAAGCTTTCATGACTCTAAGGAAAACTGCTCCTGAAATGGTCAGAATCATATCTTAAATGTTTTAAACTGGCTCTTCACTCACAATCACTCAGGACACAAGCTTGACAAACCAAGTACAAGCCTTCCACCACAGCTAGACTCCCACTACCTAAAGACTGTAACAACCTATCAATTCCTTCAGTTCATTCACCTGAAAGTGCAGAAGTAAGAACTGGATCTCTCATCCTGGGAGAGGAGGCTGTACCAAGGACTCAGCTGACTGTATCTGATCTTACCTGCAAGGTGATTGAAGTGCAGCACTCTGCACAGGTGAGTGTTGCCTCTCTACCTCCTCCCCTTGGCTCTCCTGCACACAGCAGGCTCTGACGGAATTTCTCAATTTAGTTTGTGGTCCTATGAGCTGAAATTGGCCCTCCTTATTCTTTTGGTAGTGCTAAATGTCATTTATTTGAGGATTTGTAGTCATAATGCACTTTTCAGACTGTTTCTTTTTCTCCCTTATGGTTAGAGGGAGTGGCATATGCATTTTTAACTAGGAGCTATAAAACATAAAAAGAGACAAATCTTAATGCTTTAGCTGAAATGCAGTGAAAAAAGAATGTCCTAAGACTCTAATTAAGGATCTATTTTTCTAATACAAAATTACTAATAAAGTACACCTGTTTGTGAAGCGTGATTCAAAAGAAAAGCATTCTATTTTTAATAACTACATTTGTCTCATTGAATCCCTCCCTCAAACCAGCAGACTCTTTTCTCAGATTTCACAAGAAATAAAAAATGGAACACTTCTATTTGACGGAAAGATTTATAACTCATTTTGGTTTTGATGGACTTGCTATTTATGGCTTTCACATTAAGTTTAACACATTTCAGCATGTCACTGTGAGCCTGACATACAGAACAGATATAATAACATTTCTTCCCTGATGTTCAGTCTTGGAGCATATTCAGTGACTGCTGTCATAGCTGGACCCATGGTGTGAGGTAGATCATTTTGCATGTGTCACAAACACACACTCATGCCTACATATGTGCAGAATCCAAGTTTGTAGAGAAGCCTGGATGACTCATCTCCGATGCTTCTAATTTTTTTTGTCAGCTAGGCTGGATACATGGGCCTCTTTTTGTGCAAAGACTTCCAGGATCATCCTCCACCTCTTCTCTTTCTCACAATCTCTTTACTTTTTTCATTTTTTTTTCATTTTACGCAGTTCATAAGTCCTGGTTTTATTTCAGTCATGTTGTTTTTCATGCCATACTCAATGTATATGAAAATGATGTTCATACACAAATTGATTACAATGTCTTTTGGTAAAGTGAGACAAAGAAATTTGGTTCACTGATGCTCTGTGTGTGACAATATCAGAAGATCCAGATTTCTTCAGAGATAGGATAATCTATCAAGAGAGAAACAACAAACAAACAACAAACAAAAAAAAAACAACCAGCCCAAACTCCACTTTAAAGCCATATATGAAACTTTACATCATGTAGTCTATTCCCAATATATTTGCAAGAATTTATCACCCTAGAAAATTGTATTCTGCCTTGACAAACATAAGGAAGCAAATTGTTCCTATTTTAGAGGTTGAGGCTAAGAAAAACTCCAACCCAAAATCTGATGTGATGGATACTCGTTCTTTCTGTAAGTCATTGAACTGAAAACCATTGAATGGGAAAAAAAATGCCAGGATAACATGCATACATATTCAGGAACATAACCTGAACATAATCTTCTCTTTCAAACCATGCTTTTGTTCAAACAGATGACATGCATCCGTATAGCTTTTGTGTTTCTCAAAACTAATTTCATATTCTTACAGAGAAGTAGGTAATAAAATATGTTTTCACAGTTGAACATCCAGAAGACCTAATTTTACAACATTTTGAATGAGCATGTAAGTTTAATTGTCTTTCTTTTTGCTTATTCATTGCCAAGAAATCTCTTGGTAGGTGTCCATGACATATCCATATTTCAAATACTTTGCTACAACATTAAATAACTTTTGTGCTACTTGAATATTAGTGATGAAATCTTTTCTTTGTGTGCATTTACACACTTCTGTTTCTCACAATGCTTCAATACAATTTTATTGGCTCAGCTTTTTCTGCAGGATGTCACCATCATGTGCATTTAAAGAATCTTTTGATAGATAAAATTAAAAGGGTATTGGTTTTTGTGTTTTCATTTGCACTGTGGATAGTACTATTACCAAAGAAAATCATAAAACAAATAAAAATGGTCATCTGATGGCCTAGAGAAGAACCAGGTGAAAGGTATATGAAGACAAGGTAAACTGTGCCTCACAATTTAGAAAGTGACACATTTCACCAAGTCACTGGGAGCAGAGCTATGTTCTTTTTCAGGTAGAAATTATGTGGACTCATCAAAAAGTTCTGGGAAGTCAAGGATACAAAGAATATTTAGAATTCAGCACAGCTGCTAGTGGAAAAGCAGAAAAAAGGAGATTGTGTCTTTCTAGAAAATAATCTTTGGAAAAGATTTAATCAACCTAGGAAAAAATGCACTTACTGTCTTAAGGAATGAAAATGTTTCTACCTGAAATACAGATTTTTGAATACAGCTTTCAGACCTTAAATTGCCAAATATAAACACTGCATGGTACTACAGTAATGATGACACCATGAACTCTATCATGCTATATGAAATCAGTTTAACAAAGGACTTATTTTTTAGGGCCAGGCTGTCAATCACATCTTAGGGAAAATGAGCTACTTGTGGGCAACCTTCAGAGTTCCTAAGACAGACTTCTGTAGGTGAATATGTGCTAGTTTACAATGAACAGTCAGCTCTGTGACCTGATGCTGTTTCAAGAGCAGGAGAGACTCTTGCAGTCCTCTACACACTTTAATGTCGTGGCTTATGTGAGGCTGTGGAGACCACTTTTTAGAAAACTTTTCTGATAAACAGCTCTCCCTCTGTCTTCAGGTAAGTATCTTTTTCCACATTCACTCTTCTTGGGTTCTGGTATTACAGCTTCAAAAACGGTGAGATTCCTGAAATGGGAAATTTGAAAAGCAAAATTACTGAAGGGCTGCCCTAAGATACAGGGTTGCAACTAATAACAACAAGCAAAGGTATGGTCGAAGACTTCCACCAAATGAGCTTGGAAATGGAACAATTCTTTACAGAAAAGTCTGGATCTGTACATTGTGGGAGTCTTTGCCACCAGCCACGGGGATCCCCTTTACTGAGAATCCCCTGTGAAAAATCTGTACCAGGGTCAGGAACCAGGAAAGAGACGAGCGGGAGTCGCTGGCTTTGGTCTTCAG
>VXBQ01010478.1:41672-155523 GCA_013400175.1 Phainopepla nitens | reverse complement strand
TACTTTTTCACCCTGTGATAAACTACAATATCATCTACTTTATGCATTAACAAAAACTCAACCTCTCACAAAGTTCTGGAAGCTTTTTCCATGGCCAAAGACTAAAAGCTGTGCTCTCCTGAGGAATAAAACATCTCAGGACAGGCACAGGAGATATTCCTGTGTCCTGGATTCCCACAGTACATCTCAGTGGTGGATCATCCAACCTGCCACACTACGGACTTCAGAGGAATGTCTGCTTCAGCACTTGGAGCACCTCCTCCCCCTCCTTCTTCACTGGTCTTGGTGTCTGCAGAGTTGTTGCTGTCATTCTCACAGTTTCCTTTTGGCTGCAATAGTGCAGGTTATTTTCCCCTTCTTACATTTGTTATCCCAGGGGCGCTACTATTGTTACTCGTGGGCTCAGCCTTGGTCCTGCTTGGACCTGTCTGACATTGACTCTGTCGAGCATGGTGGAAGCTTCTAGTTACTCCTGAAGGCCCCCTGTTCTAAAAAGGCCATGAAAACCCCACTCAGGACTTCTAATCACAAATTCAATGAGCTCTTCTTTGAAGGCTATGGAGCCAAAGTTAAAATCTAAGCACTTCAACTCAAATTTCTAGCACAGAGCCTTGCCAAAGATGAAGTTTTGATGTTTCTTCAAACATTTTTCTTCCACTAAGCTTGATGTCTCAGGTGAAAAATGACATTAAGCCAGATGGCATAGCCGTAAAAAATATGTGAGTAAAAAGAGAGTCCTAGGAAAAAAAGTAGATTTAAATGCTAAAGAATAAAAATGGAAAAAAATACAAAAATCCCCTAAACTACATTATAGAAAGGTTGAGCGGTGCCCTAAGTAACAAATAAAAGTCAACTCAAAGGTGGAGAGGAATTAAGACTAAGCAGGAATGTACAGGGGTGGGCAGAAGTGGGTAAGAGGTGCCACCATACTGTGGTTGGGGTAGAATGTAGAACACTGAGCACCCACCACTGGATATATTCCCACACTCTGGGAATCTACCTACAGACAATAACTCAGGAGAAAATTTTAACTATACAGAGTATTATACTCTGGCAGGTGTCTCACTTGATTGAAGCACTGCCTGTCTCTAGAGTGACAGCAAATCATGAAAGCAAGATAAGTGTGAGAGTTAGTTATACTTCAGAAAGGTACTTCTAATTCCTCTCCTTGAAACATAGCTATAGGTGTTTGATTTTTTAACACAAAAGGCAATCACATCCCAAAACGAAGATGAATGTGTCTCCATATTTCTAACATGCAGGTGTTGAAATATTTTTCTTTCTCAGTGTAAACACACAGAGTGCCTGAAGTACAGCTAGTTGCAGCAAGTTGATGGGCATCAAGCAACACAAAGCAGTAATCCGTCAGCATGGCAGAGCTGCAGACTCTAGGCAGAGCAGCAGCTGCTAACAGGTGCCTTATTTTATATACCATTATTTGTGTTCAACCCCTTCATATTCATTGCTGAGGAATGGAAAATTTGACGTTACAACTCCCTAAAAACTTTTCACACTTTAAATTTCTATAACGGTTCCATTACGCTCAGTGTATGTTGGACTAGAAAGTACAACACAGAAGCACAGGTGTGGTATTTTCTAAAGTGAGGCAAAAAAGGACAGAAAATTATACAAGCTATGAGGTAGGTGTGGTTCATCTGTCGCAATGTGAACAGGTCAGTGTTTAACAAAAAGAAAGAAAGTTGTGGTTTCACATGGCCAGAGATGACTCACTGTCTGAAAACACAGACTCTAATGGGGTCTTCTGGGAAAAGGAGCAGACACAAACCTCCCTTTGCCACTGGCTCTGCACTAAAAGCACAAGATGAAATGTAGACAGAACTGATGCCTAGAGAGGCTGATCTGGAACAGATCATACACTGCTGCAGGTTTCAGCAGGCCCATTCCTCTTCAAATGAAATTGCAGCAACACTTTTTAATCAACCCAACCATATTTTTACAAATATTTGTCTCTGCAATGATCTTGACTTTCAAATAAAAACAGTACAAGAGAGTAAACATTTCAAAGAACCAAGGAGGACTATAACATGGAGAACACTTTATTGTGGGTTTGTCTGTAGTTTGGTTTGGGGTTTTCTTTTTTGTGGTTTCAGATATCTTATTAAGCCTTCATTTTTTTCAAAGTGAAATACATTTTGTGAAAGCAAAAAAGCAGTTACTAAAAGAAGTACTAGACTCTAATATACAAGCAAGCAAATCCCATGGCAAGCATAAAACCCTGTCAATTCATAACTAAACAGCAATATCAGCTGTAAATTTGATCTAGCTTATGCCAATCAAACCTCTTGCCACCTCAAAATCTTTAAGCCCCATGTTGGGCACCGAGAGGATTTTCATGGTTCATCCTCAGCCAGTAACTAGGCACCACACAGCCATTGGTTAATTCCCTCTGCAGTGGCATGGGGGAGTGAATTAGAACAGCAAATGTGAGAAAGTTTGTGGATTGCAATAAAGACAGTTTAATAGGTAAAGCAAAGCAAAACAAGGAATTCATTTGCCACTTCCCGTGGGCAGGTAGGTATTCAGCCATCTCTAGAAAAGCAGGGTTCCCTCATGCCTAATGGTTACTTGGGAAGACAAAAGTAATTTCAAATATTTCCCCCTTTTTTCCCTCAGCTTTATAGCCTGAGCATGATACTGTATGGTGCCTTTCATCAACTGGGGTCAGCTGTGTCCCCACCCAAATCCTTGTGCACCCCCAGCCTCCTGACTGGTGGGGTGCTATGAAAAGCAAAAAAGGCCTTGGTGCTGTGTAAGCCGTGCGCACCTTCCAAAAGCTGTGAGTGAAAAAATGAAAGACATCATTAAGGTAAGCAGGAACAAGCTGCCTGAAGCAGCAGTACAAAGTGACCCTCATAAATACGAGAAAGATTAGGCGTAAGGTTTCTAGAACCATTTGGTTCTAGAAAAAAAATTAATTTGTATGCCACTGGAAGAAAATGTATCTTCACAAGCACAGACATAAGGCTAATCAAATAAATGTGTGTCTCACTGTCTTAAATTAACAAGTTTTTCATTCAAGTCAACAATAGCTATTTTTCCAAACAAAACTATTCACAACTGTAAGCAATTTTAGAACACAGGACAAAAACCTTAGACCGCAATGGCCACCACAGAACAACCATAATTTTACCAAAGTTTTGATTTGGTCTGTATTGTCAGAAACGTTGAAGATTCATATCCACAAAGTGTCTGACCACAAGATAAAACACCCCAAAAAATTCACAGTAACATAAACTGCCATATGTCCCCCAAAAGGACATATTTGGAATGAACTTGTTTTCTATGGTTTCTTGCTATTCTATTTAGGACATTATTATCTCTTAGGACTCAACATTTTATGTATAATGTAATTAAAATGTAAAATCTGCATAGGTAATCTAATTAATTAATGTTAGCTGTGTGAACACCTAGCTAGATATCATATAAGTCTTTTCCTATCCAAGAATAGGATTTTCCATTTCTGGAAAGAAATAGACATTTCCTGTGGACAAAATATTTCATTTAAGTCTTTGAATATCTGAGTCCAATCCTCAGATTCTCGGGTGCATAGATCTTTACTGAAGATTTATCAGTTATTCAGTTCACCAGTTTCACTATAGACTTCCTCAAATGACACTTACCTTTGTACAATATTAAGCTGAACTATTCTAGGAATTGTTTTCCAAAAGATTACTAGCATCTTTCTTTGCACTTCCTATAATCCCCTGTTGGAACTACTGGATTCTTACGGAAGCCTACGGGCATTAAAGTGGCAGTTCAGTGCTTGTTTTAGTGCTTTATTTGTGATTAGCCTATACTATGAAAGACTTAACTATTTTGAATTAAAACAACCAAGTTACTTGAGTGAATAGATGTGACTGTGGGTATAAGATCCTGGACTGGATATGAACTCTTCTCAAAGGAACAAACTTAATAGCAGAGCTTCAGGCAATTACTTAACCTCTTGGACTCCACTAACTCCATCTGAGGACTAGAAATTGGTATTTCTTTCGAAATTATTGTATGACCAAAAAATCAGCTTGTGTAAATGGCAGAAATTTTCTAATTCACTTCAGCATATTTTAGATCATGTTTTGAGACACAGACTCTTGTGTGTGAGACATTCAGATCTGAATATTGATTCACTGTGTAGGAGCTAATGCATTGAGGACAGTAAATCATCTTCATGGAGAGATACAAAAAACATTTCCTAAGTATTCTTTATCTTTCTTCCCTGTACCAATGTGGTTGTTTCCCTGTATCCAAGTAACAGGAACCACCATGTCAGTTTTATCAATGCTCTGTTCAAACCATGAAAATGAAAGGGACTTGATTCAGCATGGAAATCTGCTGCTATACGAGGTGTGCTGCAAGAAGGCAAACTTGGTAGTGTCAGTTCAGTATTTATGCAACTGAAAAACTGCAGGTGGGAATTAGCAAGCACTGCCTAAGTGAAACAGATATAAATATTTTAGTCCTGTTTGACTTCAGATAGTGGAAAAGTCAATGCTCTCACCCTCTGAAAATTTTGCAAACTCAGTAAACAAGAAAACAACTTCTAGGTTTACATCTCTATCTGCCATACAACAATAACATTGTCAGAAAAGGGCAATCAGAGGTGAAAAGAAAGATCCAAATTCAGATTGTACATATTCTGTACATTGTTAGTGGTTATTTATTCATTTATTGCTAAAATAGCTGTAGTTTTCAGTATTTTGCCAAAGCTACAATACACACGTAGTCAATACCCCTCAATCCTACTGTTTCTCTTCTTTTTCATAAAATAACATTTGAGCCATTTATATGTAGAGCTGATGATGGTTTTCACGTGGATATTACTCAGCTCTTCACCTGTGTTGGTAACACATGCTGATAATTTAGAGTTACTAATGATTGATAAACATCTCATTGGAGTCCATGCAAGATTTGGTGCTGACAAAAACATCAGATTTTTGACTCTTCCACCAATGACAGCTAATGAACACCAGCCTACAGAATAAATTTCTCTTATTAGACTCCTAGGGCTTTGTGTTCATTTACTTTTGGGGACATAGCACGATTATCTCTAGTCTCTGTTCCGTCATTATTGTGTAGTGGACTTACACTTTCCTGTGTTCTTTTTATTTATACAGCTGAACAACCTTTTGCTATTTGTTTAATTTCCTTCACAAAGTCTGGCCCAGACAGGCTTTTGGCATCTCTCACATTATCCCCATACTACTTGATCTTCTAAACACAATTGCATTGCTGAGTAGAACTTTTTCCTGTTCCTGGTAGGGTGTCTGCTTACTCCTGCAATTTTCTTTGTGTTTTTTATTCATCCAGTGAGATCCAGAGTCCTACCATAAAATTTCCCCTGAAGTTCAGAACATAAATTGTCCTTTTCACTCAATAAGATTGCACACCTTCTTTTGCTAGTCCTCAGTCTTTTCAATGCAACTGACTTCACAAATCCTAACACACTCATTTACATCCCAGAGGCCAGCCACCATGATACTTCCTTAGCATCTGGAAAACTTCTGGCCACACAAGCAATCAAGAGACATATTAACCTTTAAAAAAATCCATTCATCAGATCATCACCCAGATAGCTCATTTTCCACCATCAGCTTCTTTGCATTGTCCACTTGCCCTGGCCTGAGGTAACTTGCCTCACAGTATCTGGCCCATCTAGCTTGGCCTCTTTGCTAGTTCTGGACAGATCTCATGACTGTCACTGTTCAAAGAAAGATCCACAGACCTGTAACTGAAGTCTGTTGTATACTCATTTATTAATCTTATCTAAAAAATTCACAAATAATGTCTCCTCTTGTGTTAACAAAGTTGGAAATTCTCCTTTTTTATATATTTGATCTTTAAAGTGTCAAATTAGTGTAATTTAAGCTTTCAATGTCCTGTCAAAAATTCATAAATTTTAATGATTAATTCATGTGATCAATTAAAGCTTTTTGTATTGAATATATCCTATCTACGCCCAAAGGGGACAAGTCATCATGGTCACAAACAGCTGACCCATTTTCCTGACAATCTCTAAGAAATCAGCTATTACTTATGTTTTAATTGGTCATTTTAACTTAGGTCAAGTCAGTGAAAGAGCTCATCTTAACCAACCTTGGATAGCCATAGTACTATGACTACTTTGCATGCACACCCTGCCATGCATCAGAGTTACGACGAAGGTGACTGGTTCTTTCTCACACAGAAGCTGCTCCTTGATCTCTCTAACACAAATCTTAAGCATAACAAATGCTGCTCCCTTTTGTTGATGTCATTTTTCCAGAGCACTCTCACCTGTTCTTGATTTAATAAATGTCTTCTTCAGCTCTTCACACTCCCCTTTCAGGCTTGCACACACAGAAGTCTTTACTTTTTGTATGTGGAGGGTCCAGTACTTGCCAGCTTGCCCCCCTGGCTCGTTTCCATGCTCCCTGACAACTTTAACACCAGTTAACATTCTTTTGGCAGCTCCCACTGACATCCATATTGGTGAATCCCTCTCACTCCCAGGAAACAGTGAGGCCAGAAATCATCTCAGCCACAGCCAAAACGATATGCAGAGCAGCCAGGAGTGAATTGACCCTTGATTGTTTTAGACCCCATGCAGCATGTGTGAGTTGATGCTTAGAAATTGGATTGTACAGTGGTGCATATGGTGAGGGGCACTGGAATGACAGGAGCTGCTCATTTAGGAGGGATAATGATCAGAGGCTTCACAGGATGAGGGGCCATGGTGAAGGCTGGTGTTTAGATGGACTGGGGGAGTTCACATGCTTTATAATTGATGTGGAGGGATATAACTGCTAGGATGAAGAATTAGGCTGGTACGAGGAGTAGCAGTGGTCAGGTATGCAACATTCAACAATCATTTCAACAAGTCATGTCAACAATCATTCTATACCTGCAAGGATGTCTTGATTTCTCTGAATAAGTGAGACAAGTCTGCAAACATATGGCAAGGCTTCACTCTGCAAGAAAACAGTGGAAATAACAGCTGGAGAGATGTCCATGGCACCAAAAGAAAAATTTTGCGAAGTGTTTTTAAGAACTTTTCTAGAAATGTATACTGCTGCTTGGCAAAACTAATGAACAAGTCTTACAGCCAAACTTTGCTAAAATGTCATCATCTTTAATGCAAATAGGTTTGCTTAGTACACAACCTCAGTGCACAGTGAATTGCAAAGGTGGATTATTGGCTGAGAAAATAAAACCATTAAGCTTTGAAATGCAGAAAGAACATTTTAAAAAGAAGAAAAAACCTCAGTGAAAATTTCATTAAAAGAAAGACCCTCTCAAAATGTAAATATTTTTGGACAGTAAGTGCTGCAAAGCTTTCTTTATCAAGGCCATTCTTATTGTTTCTGCTGTATATAAACATCTGAGATTAGAAAGTACATGAAAACTACTCAGTGAACCCATTAAAACAGCAGCATTATCCGAAAAGCAAATTCTAATAACACATAAATTTAAATCTCACAACAATCCCATAACAGGAGAAAAAGAACTATTATTTCAGCACAGACAGTGCTGGCATAACTTGAATCTCACAGTTCTGTCAGACTAACCAATGCCCTGGGTGCCTTGATAAACTACAAGGAGCAGATGCATAATAAGATAACTCAGCTTGCTGAAGTTTCATCTGCCAGTGGGACCCACTTGGTAGAGCCAGAGCCCTTTGCCAAGTCTACTTTCTCACTCTGTATAGATGGCTCTGCTCCAGTAGCAGCTCTGATCTTCTATTCAGCTGCTCCACACACAATCTCAGAAAGAGATCTTTCATTATGCTTAGTTACAAAGGCCTACAAAGAACAATAAGACCTACCCACTACTCCTTAGCAGGTGGTTCAGCATTTTTAAAAGCCCTAGAGGTGACAAAACTGAGCTTCCAAAAATGGTTCAGGGCAAAGTGGACCTTGAGCCAAGAAGAATGTGAGGGCTCAACATCAGAAACCAGGCTTGGGATTTATTAAGTTCTAATTTTTTATTAGAAAACTCTGACAACGTAGAACTACTAAATTTCTTATGTGTAGTTCCTGAAATCATTTGGCTTCCCAGCTATGATACTGCAGTTCCCTTTGGAAGGTTTCTTTCTACATGTCCATTTTCATGGCAGAGGTTTAAGTCTTCGCCTGAATTGCTCCACTAAAGCTTACCTAACCTTGAGAGAGTCATGCTCTGAGGGGTCATCTGAGCTTCAAGTGAGTCAGAACTGCTGTCCCTGGTCATGCGTGTCTGTGCAATTCACATAAAGTTCATCCCACGGTTCTGTGATGACAGCAAGCCATGTTATTCTATCATGCCTTTGCTGAAGTATAGTAGCAGAACCTTTTTTGACATTTCTAGAGAGTATTCTAGCTTCCAGGCTTAGCCTAGAAAAAAGAAGTCTCTGGGGAAACTTTAATGCAGGCTTTCAATATTTAAAGGAGTCTTATAAAAAAGATGGAGCAAGACTTTTTATCAGGTCCTGAAGTGACAGTATAAAAGGCAACAATTTTAATCTGAAAGAGGTATATAAAGAGATAAAAGGAATAAATTCTTTACAGTGAATGTGGTGAGGCACTGGAACAACTTGCTCAGACAAGCTCTGAATGTCCAGTGCCTGGAAGTGTTCAAGGTCAGGGTGGATGAGGCTTTGAGCAACCTGATCTAATGGAAGGTGTTCCTGCCTGTGGCAGGTCCTTTCCAATCCAACCCATTCTATGATTCTGTGTTTCTATGACTCTATTTCTTTGAGAAGAGGCACAAAAAATACCAGCTTCACCTAAAGAGCTGGATAACTATGCTAACTATTTACATTAAGATTTTAAATCCTCTTTTCATTCATGTAAGCTGTTGCACAAACACTCAGTGTTGCTGAGAAAACAAATTCATAGTGTCTTCCCAGAGTGTAGCACTCACATGGGGAATCAAATCTCTCAAAAAGGACAGGAAAGTCAGTCAACTAAATGGTGCCACAAATCTTTCTTGCAAGGGTCCTTACAATGGCCCATTCACCAAACTATATGAATTCTTATGATCCAGTGTTTTTTTCTGTGTGGTGCAGTAAACAGTCTCTTTGTGCTGTGATGACCTCATTCTGCACATTTTTTACCAGATTCCATACCTATTTATTATGATTCCTCCATTTTGATATATTCCAAAATTGTCCTTCACACTTGACAGTTCCACGTCTCAAAAATTTGCAGATTCTTTTGATATATTTTACATAAAGTATGCATATCTTGCATGGTTTAGTATTTCCTCATTAATCCTCAGATTATTTATGGAGAAAACACCAGCATCCCATTGGTATGGAGGTCTATTTATTGAAAACAAAACAAAGGATTTATTTTTATTGAAAATAAAAGAAATAATAGTGTAAACATTTATAGCTAGATCCTGATTATTCAGAGACATTCTTAATTCCTAGGAAGTAACAGAAATTCTTTTAATATTTTATATTAACAATCCTCTCTCTCTTACTTTGGCTACCAACCACTTTTAAGTAGCATAATTGTGAAATGGACTCTTCAGATACAAAACATTAACCTCCACTAACAGACTTTTGCTTAAGTAATGAAACTATATCCAAATACTCCACGTTTCTTACTACAGCAAATCAGCACTGTCCACTCATTCAAACTGAAGAAATTACTTGAATTTCAGTTTAGGGATACTCTACTGCCTTGGTTGCCCACTCCCATATTTTGGGGGTTCAGTTTTGAGAAGATGAAATGTGATAATCTGCATATAAACTGGCTCCTTCTTATAGATAATTAATAGGGCAGGGATTTTTTTTTTTTTTTTTGGTAATGTGATTTCTACCCTAAGGTGAAAGACAGTGCTCTGATGAATTTAGCAAACATTTTGGTTCTGTGTGGTGAGCACGGAGTCAAGATTTCTGGACTATGGTCTTGGACATTACTAAATTATGCATAACTTTTTATGGTTTCTTTTCCCCCTAAGTAGATTGGATTATCATAAAAATTAATGATTTTCCTACCAAATCCTTCAAATTAAATACTGTTCAGCAAGTCAAAACCGAGATAACTTTCAAACCATATAGTCTCTTTAAACACCCATCAACAGACTCCAGAAAAACAAGTTCTAGAACTTGAATATCCATGAAGAAAAAGTTCAGAAACAGATTGAGAAAAATGTTTTAGCATGGGATTTTTTCAACACAAAACCAGACATGTCAATGACATTTTTATGTCCTTTTCATAGTAGGTTGCAGAATGAAGCCAACCAATCTGCAGAAATTGTACATTTACCGTAAGTCAGCAAATATTCCTCCTGTTGCCTGGGCTGTTTGATCTCACAGTCTAGAAGAGAAGCAGAACTATATTTAATGACTCTCACAGCCAGAATTTCAATTTAAAAAAACATCCCTGAGCTCTATAGTCCTTTGAAATACAAAACCCTCCTCTCGTTTTCCTGTTCAGAGAGCTTGAAACACATGATGGCAGGATCCTTACAGTAAATTGCTGACAGGTAGCTGTCTGCCAGGATTCCGGCCGGAAGCCAAATTCACAGCGGTCAGGGGTTGAGGTGAATGCTATGCATCCACAGACAAGTCTTATAACAGCCGAGTACAGAAGAAGAAGGCTTTGAGAACCTCCACAAGGATGTTCAGAATCAGTGTTTAAGGAATGGGGAAGATAGGCTTCAGTCCCTTGCACTTGTATGGTAGGTGATGAGGTAGATAACTGAAGGAGGTCTAAGGACATTCTTAAGACAGAAATACTGGAGATATTCTGTCAGTATCTGGATTACCAGGTCCTCAAAAATATATTATTCATAGGTTGATCATGTGCTGTGTTACTATCCCAAAACAGTTTGTTAGTATAGGCTTTACTGTTTCATTTCTTGGGCTGGATAGCAGATTCTTCTCTGCCCCAGAAATAGTTGCACTTTCTATTTAAAAGCTGGGGTCACTGTAATTTATCACTGTAATGCACGTAGCACAAATATTACTTTTTCTGCAGTTTTGTCTTTACCTTTGAAGAAAAAAAAGGAGTCTTCATGTAATTCCTATGTTATGTTAATGAGGGGTAAGATAACACAGAAGCCAAAGCCCCTTCAGTTGTCCTTACCAAAGGGAAGTTTTACACAGGTTAATGTGTTACAGATTGTAATGACAGACTCTGCAGAGTTGTTCAAGGAAATAAGCCAATTGAGGCTAGAATAAGAGTACTGCAAACAAAGAAAAGGTAAAAATTGATAGAGTTTGTAGGCACTAAATGGAGCATTGGGAATGTGGATATTTATAGAACAAAGCAGGAGAAAAGAGTAAAAATTTCCACCAATATTCTCTGCATAACAGTGATATTCATGTTGGGGTGGAGCACAGAAACACTGATAATAAGGAGTTTACCTATATTTCCTATTTAGCATTTCTCCCTATTTTCCTCTGCTTCATGTTTGTGTGCTTAGAAAGATAGGTGACACTAATTTATACTAGCTTGAACTTATTCCTGCTTTATCCACTCTGCAAGTAGCTTATTTAACTTGAAATGCAAAACCATTTCACATTCCAGGACCTAAATGCAGATAGTGTAAGGAGCAAGTCCTTTGCAGTTCAGGTGATGGGTTGTGATTCTATAACACATTCTATATTTAGTGACAGGAAAGAATTTGTATATATTCCTCTCCTAGTCAGGCATCTTAACTAAGCTTAAAATTCCTGTTATAATATCCTTTAAGTAGGGCCATGTCTGTTTTACAAAGATAAACTTTATTTCCTGACAGTCCAGGGTGAAGCATTGTGTTTTTTGTGAGGGAGGTGGGTATCTTGATTGCATTTTGCAAACTGGGATTTCTGTCTTTGTCACATTGTAACACAAATCACATACCATGTATGAATGCGTCACTTAAAGTCACACAGGGTGATGGCATATTGTGACAGCTCTTTCTCTCAAGAGTCTGCAGGTAGTTTGATAATGGTCTCAGACCTTGACATCAGTGCCTTTTGGCAACGGACCTACAAAAGACACACCAGCAAATGATGCTGACTGTAGATAGGGGATAAAAAATATATGATGAAGATAAATCTTCCTTCCTTACTAACAGGAAAAAAAGAGGTAAGAAAGTGTCCTCGATTACTGATAGACAGAGAACCTAAAGAACCAAAGGCTGTTTACAGTGAAGCAACAAAGTGCTGATGGAAAATCTCTTTGGCAGCATGTGAGGAAATGGGGAAGTGAACAAAAGACAAAAGAAACAGCCAATGTTTCCTGCCTTCACAAAAATCCTATATCAACCTTCCTTGCTCTACAGAAATTGCAAACAATTAAATGTTTTAATCCTCAGATTTATTACTTTTAAGTGCCCAAAATTTATAAATTGAATGGTTGCTTATGCTAAAAGGCACCCAGCACGATACTAATCTGATATAGGGAATTGCAGAAGTGCCACTGCAACAAACCATTGCTAGAGGTTTGTTGCAGTGGCAACAAAGAGGTGTCATTTGGAATATTGTGTGCTGGGCTGGTCATCTATGTTCAAAAAAGATATATTTCAACTGGAAGAGAAGTAGAAACATTCTACAGAAGTTATTAAGTAAAGAGAAAGACTTACAATGACACCTTGCAGAGGTTGTTTAGCCAAGCAGAAAAAGAAATGGAAGAGGATAAATTCCTAGACTCTAGAAATATGTCTTTGGAGGAATAGAATGGCTTAAGCTAAATACATGGATTAACATAAAATCAAATTACTCTAAAATGATCATGAATAAATCTATTCTGGAAATTCCTACTATCTGAGGAGCAAAATTTTTAAGAGTATCCACATAGGCTCTAGGAGAAAGTGAAGCTAAATTTGTTTTAAGATGAACTCCAGTTGATGTATAGGGACAGATATATAACAGGGTAAGGAAATGTCTGGGACCAGGACACTGATGGCTCACTTCAGTCCCCTAGACAGCAGCAACTAGTGCCATATCCTCAGGCACTGCTCCTGGCCTCCAGCTGCCAGTCCAGAAAAGTTCTTCTACAAGAACTGAGTAGTATTTGCCAGACCTATGTAGATTTTTCAGGTAAGTTATAGTGTCTCAAACGGCTTGGGGCGACCATCTTTAAGCTTGAGTCAGGCTGTGGGAATGAGCAATCAGACTTCAGATATGTCATAGGCAGAGACATACCCTAAGCACCTGGAACTTTATGAGCTTGTATTGAATTTATAACATGTTCTCAAGACATTTTACATGTCACATATGGAGGCATGGGAGCATTTCCCCAGGGGGATGCGCTAGTTTCTTGGGGAGGCAGATTTTGCTTTCAGTTTTGAAACTCCTTGGGTGAGTTTTGCTTAATATATACTATGCTAGGAGAGAGATGTTCTCAGTTTCTCACTCATGCTTCCCCGGGCACAGCTGTGACACTTAGCCTGTATAAAACTATAAATTCAGTACAGGGTGATGGAGATGCTTTGCAGTCTAGGGGATTAGTTATTTGTGGTCTCTACAGCCTTTGGAACTAGAGATTTTTCCTAAGTTGCCCACAGCTCTGGCTGCTCTAATCTACATGATCCAGACTGTCTACTACATCATGACCTAGACTGTCTCTTCCAGCCATATGCTCCTATTTTTATGGCCATATTAGCATAATAATCAATGATGAATTCTAAGAGTACTTGCATTATGCTGCCCTGAATTTTCTGTGAAGGCAAGGAGCATATATTTTTACATTGATTTGTTAGCTCCTAGACACGTTTTTCCACATGTCAGAATAAATGGATGCTACTTTATTTTAGATGTTCAGTGTCTTTGCTGTAATCTGGCTCTTTTTCAGAACAGAATCATCTCAATGGATTTTTAGAGTTTCCTTTTTTTTTTTTTTTTAATAAAGATCTCACATGTATTGGATATACTTGAAAAATTCTCAGGAAGATGCATAGCTACAGTTACATATTTAAAAGTATCCACGAAACTGTTAGTATAAAATAACATTATGCACAGAGAATAGAACCTATACTGTATTAAGCTGTGAGCCTTGTGTGTGCCATCTGAGTTTTCCGTTGTTTCACCTGAGGCTGCTTTGAGATTAAGAGGAGGGGAGTAAAAAAGCCAGGTAGAAATTAAAAGCAATTTAGCGATACAATGTGGCTGTAAAAAAAACCTTCAATATAATAGACGGGAGATTAATGATAAAATGTTTAACTGACTTCTTTCTCCCAAGAAAATAAAAACTAGTGTCTCAAGATTTCAGACCTTATATTCAAAAGCCTCCTTGGGAGAGGTTTTGAGAGAAAAATAACAAAATTACCTTCTGATACAGCCACTGCTTCAGGAGGGGGTTGGGTGAGAATCTGAGTTGTCACAGGAATGCAATTCTGAGTCAGAGTATTCTTGTGGGAAATGCCCCAGTTCAGGATGCCTGAGTTTACCAGGGAAAGTGAGCCAGCATGTAACTGTGACACTGATCTACCACCCTCCTGGTCTGGGCATGAGGAAGAAAATCAGGATCCTGGTGAAGAGAGCTGTAGTTACTCTTTTCAGTATCTCAGTCATTAGTCACAGCTGTCATCTGAGACCTGGCCGCTGACTCTAGGCCAAAATGAACAGGCTGGCTACAATCACCAAATGTAAGAATATATTGAAGGAAGCAGGAATTACACTAGGTATCAAGTCTCATATTTTAGTTCCTTGCCCTGTCACGAGAAATAGAGGCTGCTGGAGCTGAAACCAGTGCACACAGGTACAAATCACAGAATCACTGAGACTGACCCTCAGCTTCCTTTCAGGTACTTGTAGAGAACAATAAGGGCCCCTGAGCCTCCTTTTCTCTAGGCTAAACACCCCCAGCCCCCTCAGCTGCTGCTCACAGGACTCATGCTCCAGACCCTTCTCTGGACACATTCCAACACCTCAATGCCCTTCCTCAATTGAGAGGGCAGAATTTTCTTTCTGCTCTGCTGTGTTTTAAGCCACTTCCAGGTGTAGTAAAAAGCTCTCTTGACCTGGACCTGAAATGAGCTAGAAGTGGGCATTAAGGTCCAGAAGACCTCAGGTTCTTGCTTTCTGGTGCTGAGTTAGATGGAGATCCCTTCTGAATCCATAAGTCTGGGCTTTGCAGTCACTGACATACCAAACCCAGATGCAAATTTAGCATGTTAGCAAGTACATTGATAACTGAACTCAGGGCTAAGCTTCAGTCATAAAACAATTGAAACTTCTTCTGATACAGAGGCAGGGCAGAGGAAGTCTGAAGGAGGCAATTGTGTTTGGCTTACAGCTGGACAGTGTTGAACTTTGAGCAGGAAGATGGCAGTGTATAGACTGTGGATCATTCTATTGCTGTTTTCCTATGTAATGCAGTTTTCCTGTGAACAGGATCTTGAAAATGCTCTCCGTGCTCACAGCTCCCAAGAGCAGAACAGCAGGTAGAGAACATTTTTCAGACTTGCCAAAGCAATTCCAACTTAGCACACAAGCGTCTGACATCCAAAATCTCTTTTAACTGTGTAAGAACCACTGGATTAAATTCCAAGCAAGTAACCTTTACTTGTCTCATTGTAAAGTCTCATTGAGATCAGAGGGTGGTATGGGTGGAAAGATTATATACTTTATTTCAGAAGTCCTTTTAACTTTGTCTTAGCAAAAGACTGGTAAAATTTCTGCTAACAAAGGTAACAACTCTTCCAACTCTAATTAGAGCTTTATTTATTATAGTTCTTTTCCAGAAAAAAAAACAACTTTGTATGTTCTGGGAATGCAAAAGGTTAAGAAAACCATATCTAATTCCAGAATCAATCTAACTGGCATTTTAATGCATTCAGTTCACCAAAACAAGGCTATCAGGTGCTTCTTTGTATCGCATTCTAGTGAAAAGAGGTCAAATAGAAGAATTCCTATCCCTTTTAGGAATACAGAAACAAACAACAGAGTTCAGTAAACACAGGCTGGAGACAGAAATAGACTTGAATTTCTGGAGGTGTTCCTCTTTTCTTGCATCTGGGAAAGTAGGAATCAGATCACATGTAGGATCTTTGTTCCTGGCTTGCTCTATCAGTTATTTCATTCTGTTTTCTCCACAGCTTGAATTTTTTTTCTTCTTTTTCATTCTCCAAGGAGGTTCAGTCTGTCAACCCCAAAGTAGTGCTTATATGATTATTACTATCCTACAACCATGGGACCATTCAGAAGGATAACCACTAAATCTTATAAAAAAGAAGGGCACAGTATGGTTGATATTGTTGTTCCTGTATCAGCTAAAGCAGTAGAATGACTTGCATGGTCTTCTCTCTGTATTGGTGAAGTTGGAGTTTTATAACTTGTATTTAGAAACAGGTAAACAAAACAAGCTGCAACTCGGGACCTGACAACACTGCGTAAAACAAAAGGGGGATCAAATGCAAAGCAAAACATCTATGAAACTTAAAAGAATTTTTACTCTTGAATTAAGTCCTTGCAATTAAATATCTTTATAGTCATATTAGCCATCATGCATCACAAATGCATTTTGCCCCGTAAAAAAAATACAATCAATTGTGATTTAAAAAGAAAAAAAATTAGGAATGTCTTATTCCATTTGGCAGAACAATTAGTAACAGGTTACTTACACAAATATCATCCCACAAGCCTTATTTTCTCAAATGCCACAGTTGTCTTCTACTTTAATTTTTATTTCATGGTACCACTTCCATCAGACCTACGTCCCTGCTCTTACTCTTTTGCCAGCTGACAGTTGCACGAATCAGCCTTAGATATAAAAGGCTGACTTCTGGAAGGCAGAGTTATTGAGGACAGCTGATGACAAACCACTGAAGTTAGTAGGTGTTAGCCATTAAATTGTTCTTAATGAATGAATCTCACAACAGCAAAAGCAGTACTCACCAGACAAGGAGGAAAGCAGCTCGGTGTACTCATGCAGTGCATGGAAATGACCTGACAGAAAACACAGTGGTCCAGACTGGAGCAGTATCCACTTCTCCTCATTCCACAAAAGCATATAGTGCTTACATTTATTACAACAAAAGTAAGCACAGAGGAAAAAAAAAAAGTGATACAGATGTTTGCTTCCACAGCCACAAATAAAGACCAGATATAAAATACAACAGGGAAAGTTAGGTTATAATGAAGGCTGACATCTCACAGACCTTAATTCATAGCTATTCAGGTCAGATCTCTTGGGTTAGAGCCAAATTACTGAACTTAAGCTATATAAGCTAACCTGAACTCTAGTGCATTTCAAAAGAAGACAGTCTGGGAGGTAGAGGAGTTGGTGACAAGGATGAGATGTCATCAGTTTTTAATGTTTTCATGAAAACCCAGCCTTGTCTGATCCTGCTCATTCAATACCCATTAGCTGTTAGAGGGCAGGTATCTTCCTGCATCATTTCTACCAGTTAGTTTCAGAAAAACAGAAATCCAGTCTTCATTATCCAAGTGTGAACTCTGAGGTCAGCAAGGGAATTCCCACTCTTGCTCCTTATCCAAACTAGAACACCTAGACATAAGTCTATAGATGTGTCTGCCTAATAGCTATAGTGCCTACCCAGCTGTATCTTTAGAGCACTCACATTTTTGAGACTACATTCCCAGCCTCCTTCAATTGCATATGTACTATTATTAAGGAATTATGACCCAATAGCTCTTACATTCTTTGGCTCTGATTTTATGGTAGCCCATAAAACAGAGTCATATCTTCCTTTCTGCTAAGGAACTGATTGAACACCTGGCGAACTTGTGTGAAAGTCTTTCTGATGACTTCAAGCAACTGTGGAACAGTTTCCAGGTAAAATGCTCACTCAGTGGCTTTGAGTTGGGTTTTTAAGTAAATTTGATTGTTATTCAGTAGTGCTGTTTTGTCTCAGAATCAGTGCAGGACTCATTTTGTATTGGCAGGAGCAGAGATTCCTTCTGCTGAGAAGACAGGAGATGGTACAGAGCCAGCTACAGTTTCTGTAGTTCCAGTGCTTTTCCAACACCACCACCTTGGCAGCTGTTGCAGCAAAATCTGACCTTAAGCATTGTATCAGTTTTTACATCTACTCTCTGCAGTAACATTTTTTTTTTTCCACTTTTGCCATGACTGAGTGTAGTATTTGTATTGCTCTTTTTCCTCTCAGGCCCAATAGTGTAATTTCAAAGCTACTACAAATACAATTTACATTTAAAAATATCCAGATATTCACCTGTATGAAACCCAAAACTGCTCCATGCTCTTCTTCCCTCTGTGACTATATTCTTACACCATTGCATCATGAGGCATGTAACACAGTAAAGTACTGCCAGCAAAGCCTCATCTCTGTCCAGGGAACATATCCCTTTTCACTCAGCAATTTCTCTGCTACAACGGGTATGGTTCATTTCCTCTAACTGAAAAGGAGGTCCCTAGAGGAAAGTGCCTGCTGCACATGAAAATACACTGTCAGGCAAAAATGATGCATTCTTTGGTTTTAATGTTTAATGTGATTCCATGATGACCTCCAGCCCACACAGCAGGAACTTTTAACCTAGATGATACTGGGCAACTGAGAGAATCAGTTAAACAAATGTACTTTCCGTTCAGCAAGTCACTCCCTATATGTTCTACCACTGAGCATTTTTATTGCAAAAATTAGGTTTGTTTAAAGTAAAGCTGGCAGATAATTTTGTGATTAAATAATTGTTTGTCAGAAACTATTGATGCAACCAAGTAGAAAGGTATTACTGAGAAGTACTCACTCTGCTTCTAAAGGACAAAGCTGGGCCACTCAAATTCAGACGGAAGACAGATGGTCACTGACCTTAAAAGAGTTTCAGGCAGGCACGTGGGGGTAGAAATCCAACTATGACGTTCTTGCTTTGTGTATGTCAGTTCATGGATCTGAAACTCACACACCCACCTACCCAGCAGGTTTTCTGTTTTCTGGACTAATAAGTCATCTTCCCTTATGCTCTCTCCAAACAGATAATGCAGTTATCCATGTGAAGTGTGGTATCTCCAACAGGAATGACTGAGGCACAGAGATTTATTTACTCAAAACCATCATTCAGGCATTCGATTAAAATCTACCAAGAAAGAAAGAAAGAAAAAAAGAAAGAAGCTCAATCCTCTGGCATATTTGGACAGAACAGAGCCTTTAACAGAGCTCTAGATTTCTAGTGTGCTAGCTGTTGAGATGTTACATAATATGGACTGGTTTTTTTTACTGGGAACTTTGAAATGTCCTAATGCCATCTCATGTATAATATCCACACATGCCTCAAAACATCAAATCTGCACCAAAAGAATCACCATGGAAGGTGGAAAAGATTTTTTACTGAGTTTAACACAACTCTCTGTACCACAGGAGTAGGAAAATCAGTACTGCTTTGCACTTGTGTGATCCTTTGAGAACTCATATTCATTTTTAAGGAGCTAATAAATTCATGTTCATGGATTCCTTGAGGTACGTATTATCCTCATTTTGAGAAAAACATAGCATCAAGGTAACTAGGTCTCCATACTAAATAAAAATTCATCGACAGAACTGCAAGAAGAACATAAACATATTGATCTCAGCCTTACCTATGACATTATCCTTTACTAAAAACTGTTCTTCCTTCTGAAGGTATCACAGTTAGAGTTGAAGAGAAAGATGCTCTTTCACCTCATCTATCCTGAGTTTTCTCCTTTTCTCCTGTTCCTCCAGAGGTGTTCAAGTGCTGCCTGAGAGGGAAAAGAGAAATACTCAGATCATCTAGTACTCTGTATTACAAAGTGTATCCATAAACAAAGCAGTTTGAAGTATTTTGGCCTTGGATCTCCTTTCCCAATGTTGAACAATCTCTACTGTACACTAGAGAAATTATGATGGATTTTTTTACAATTTTTTCATTAGAGCATCCCACTTCAACAAACTATTTCAATGAATCACTTCCTTTATTTCCAATGAAAACACATTTTGATGAGAAATTTCTAACCACTTGACTTGCAGAATAAGTTAATAACCTGGACCTAAATCCTGAATTCCTTCTTGAGGCATACCTCATCCTTTCAAGGGTTTGATCTGCCAAATAAAAAATTTGGGTGTAATACTAGAAATAACAACATTTTATCATTTGTATTTTGTTCAGAAAGCAATTTTATTCATAGTGAAAACCCCCTGGCAAGTTTCTTTTGACTGCAGTGACATCTACTGGTACCCAGAAAATTTTCTGGACATGAAGAAAAAAATCAAAATGACACCAAGTATGGGGCCAACAGCTTGACATTTTACTTCTAAGGAAAGACAGAAAAAAGCAGATGTTCCAAAGTTCAAGCATGTATCGTCCCAAAGACTGCAGGCTTGCTCGTGTGTCTTGATGTCAGAATACATGTTTCAAATGGAGAGAGAGCAAATGCAAGTGTATTAAAAAACAATGGAACTAGATCACCAGATGCAGGAGGAGGGGATCACTGCTCACTTTCTATTCCAAAGTGAACAAAAGAAAGGAAAAGACTGCAACAGGGAAAAAAATCCAAGAATGCTGAGGAGTCTATAGAAGCAGCAGTGCTGGCGGTGGGCTAATGGCTTGGACTGTCAGATATCTCCTCCCTGAGACTAAAATTAAACACTAATAAAGTGAAACCAGTGCAGTGGTTATCTGAGGAGTTGAAATCCTGCACAGACCACCCTCAAGCATCCAAACCCCATCTCCTGCTTTGTTTGAGTGGTGCACAGTTATTACTGTGTGTAGCCTCCAGGAGATTGCATCCTCAACAACACTGGGGTTGGTGGCTACATCTTCCTTCTCCACACTAACACAGTCCTTGTTCTGCTTCTACCTCTCAAATAGATAGTAGATGCTTAAGAAAATACTATATAAGAGATAAGGGTTTTTATAAAATACACATGTAGCTATTTTTCATTGTAAATTCTCTCCTGTCATGTTTTTTCTTTTGGGGTTTAACTGCAAATTCATAAGAAGAACACATACTACACTCATGAGGCACTGTCAAACATGCCTTTGAAGCAATACCTTTTAGAGTAAATCCCTCAAAAGTTATTTATACATAAGGATGTCCCCATTTTTTTTTCTCAAACAAACAGAAAATCTTGTATACTTCAGCTGAACGCTATGTGGAAATATGCACAATGGAGAAGTATTTACAAATGTGTCCCATCTTTAATAATGGCATAAGAGCATTTTGAAAATCAGTACTAAGCATATTCAGATATCAAATTCTAACTAGATGCTTCAGACATGACTGAGAAACGTATCAAGAAATATTGTCCAATGCCAATAATTTAATTCTAGTCAAAGTAAGAAAGCTGCCTTGTCTAATGTATTAAATTACTCTGTTCTCTTCTGCCCTTCAGTAGAGGCAAGAAGATGTATGTTAACGAGAGCCACCTCTCTGGACTTCACAAGCTTCCACGTTATCTATGCCTCTATCCCGTAGCCATTTGGAGAAGCACTGGGAGCAGATGAGTTATGAGTCATGGGAAGAAAAAAAAGGCATGTCACAAATACTGAAATTAAATGCAAAGGGAAATGACAAGTACTGGAAATACGAACTGCCTAACAAACGACAGATAGTGAAATAAGGCAAGTGCTGGAAATGGCAAATAATACAAGAAGACAAATGCTGGGAAGAAAACACAATAAAATAAGAGAATGGAAACAAATATAGAACTAATGGCATCATTGATCCTAAGGATTCTTGAAAGGGTAAGACAAAAACACTGAAA
The DNA here is from genome assembly GCA_013400175.1 of Phainopepla nitens. Lineage (NCBI taxonomy): Eukaryota > Metazoa > Chordata > Aves > Passeriformes > Bombycillidae > Phainopepla > Phainopepla nitens. Next base: position 133,908 of record VXBQ01010478.1, on the reverse strand, counting down.
CAAGCAAAGCTTTAGGGAAGATGTTAAATTAAGACGCAGTACAAAATAAGAGATCAAAAGATTCACTTACAGGCTTGATCAGAAGCATCAGATTTGTCACTGATGAGCTCTTTGTCTTTTTTTTCCTTTGTTGTTGTTGTTGTTGTGATGGTGGTGGTAGTGATGGTGGTGGTGTAACTTTCTGGCATACAAAAGGACACTCAGATACTCTTTTTAGGACTGTGGGAATTTTTTAAGACCTTTGGCCATTGTTTTAATGTGGTCATTCAGATTTTGATTTACACCTTGATTAGTCTTAATGACTTACAGAAAGTACACTTGCTAAGCAAAGCAGAAATTTCTCCAAGCTCATCTATTGATTCTAAAGGAAAAAGAAAGAAGAGACCATGAAAATAAAGATTAAAGGCCACAGTCTCAGCTGAGATGTATGAGTGTAGTTAGATGAGCTTCTGATTTATATTACTTAGGAACTCACCTTGAGGTTCTGTCACTGGGAGAGAACTTCTGAGGGTGAGATCTGCTAACAGAGCAAGGTCTAGGGAGGAAATAGGTTTGCAGTTAAGAGCACTATTCACTTTGCTTAACCTAAGGCAGCTTCATCGGGCACCTGTTCTGCGTCCCACTTGACTGGACACTCTCTATGCACTGACTTTAGGTGGAACTAAGGGAAAATATAGCAAAATTGAAAAGGCTTGGAAGTAGCCACACCAACATATTTATGAAAAATCTTACTAGTGTGAAACTAATACATGAACATGAAATATTGGAGAACTTAAGAAAAAGGTAGAAGGTTGACTTACATCACCATAAAGATAAAAGTGGATAAAACAGTGGACACTAAAAATTAAACACTAAAATTATGACAGTTAAATAAGTAAGAAAACTATAAATAAGAAGACTACAATGATAATTCAGCTTCCTAGTATTTATTGATTTTTGCTTGATTTCACTTATATAATTTCTTCCTGAGTCAACACATCAGCAAGAGAAGTTTGTGGGTTGTATTTCCATGATCATGGACTCTAATATAATGATGGCATGAGGTACAATGGATCTAGACGTTACTGAAAATTCAATTTTATTCTACTGAATTTTATAAAATGTGTCAAACTAGTGCATTGAAAGAGATTATATTTTGTACTGATTTACCTTTTACTTAGAAATAATTAACTATATTTGGTTAAGAGACGCATGTAAACATCAAATTGCATTGATTTGCGCCCTACGCAGGTTGCCTTAATCACAAGGATTTTTTTCCCCCCAAAACCAATAATGAAACATGAGCTTCATTGAAGAGGGTGATTTCCAAAATTAACAATTTACAAGTTTGCATAAGGAATGAGTCATATAAAATTGATGCTCAGCCACAGGATTCTTGAACACATAAAATTTTGTCATCTGCTGAGATTGCACAGCCAAGTTAATGTGCATGGGACTACTTGTTTACACTCTGAGTTGTATGATTTGTTAATAAATACATGAACAAACATGGCTTCAGTCATGGCCATGTGCAATTTTTACAACTTTCCTGCAGCACAAGCCTGTGAAAATATATCCAGAAAAAAATATTTTAAATGACTGAAGAACTACATCTGAGAGCTTCCTTTAGTCTAATATGAATTTTATTTGTATAATGATATTGATTATTTGTTTCAAGGACAAGCTTTGAAGAGGGCAAGAAAACTATTAATATTAATATTTTAACCTCAAAGAGAAGCTTACTATGATATTTCAGACCACTACAAATATTCTTACATAAATGGTAATAAAGCCAAAAATTACAAGCCCCTTTGTATTTCCTTGTGGTTAAATGCATATGTAGAATTAATTCTAACCAAACTGAAAGTGGCATGTCAAGATCAAAGCATTTGTATTTTAGTCTTCCACTCTTTAGTGCTAGAAAGAACAAATTACCAAGTTCATAGTACCATGCCTCTTATCCAAAGATCTTGACGTGCTTCATAAACTTTAATTAAGCTTCACAGCATGACTATCAGTCAGGCAGAAATCTTATCATTTTCAGAAAAAGCATGGCATGGCCTTCATTCCTTGCACAGTTGCTCTGACTACATACTGCATTTTCTCTGCTGTGTTGTATTGTGGAAAAACATACAATAGCAAAGCAAAAAGCCCCAGCATGCCCAATATCTATTAGCTTAAATTTTTTGGCTTTTATTTTTTTTTTTTATAATATCTTTCATGGACTTGTATTTTTTAACTTTATCACTCAATTTGTGTATGCATATCTAAACTGATTTTTAAGTTATAAAGAGTTGTAATTTAGGCTGCATTTTCCTCTAGAATCAACTATAAAAAATACATGTGAGAAAAGCACACAGGGTCTAAACATTTTTAAATCTGTTTAAATCTGCGCAGTTGTACTTCTCAGAGCACAAAACATTTTTGCCTACATCTGCATATATGTAAAGCAATATGACCACATTTTCTTTTGGGATACCAGAACCCCCCAATAAAAGAAAAGAGCACCATATAATCAAGTGATCCTTTTCCTTCTGCAGAGTCTGCCTAAATGTTTCTGCTTCTTTTAAATACAGTGCTATAAAGCAGGCCACCAAAGTGAACGGGATATATTCATTAGCTTTTTGCTAATTGAAGTGGCAATTTTAGTAGTCTTGAGATACTTCTGACCAAAAACATGCTCATCTGGATACAAGCCATTGGAACTGAAGCTTGATATAAATAAGAAAAACACATTTATGAAATGCTGGATTTCAACCAAAGTGTGAATACCTTGAAAGAGACACTAAATTATGAAATTATATCTGATCAGCTTTCCTAGGTATCTATGGTTCCGAGCAACAATTAAAAAATATGTCTGAAATGTAGCATATGCAGCTCAGTCAACAAAATATAAATCAGAAGAAATACTGTGCAGCGTGAAAACTTTGCAATAAATTTTAGTACTCGATGAGTTAAGGAAAAATTTCACAGGACTGTTCTTAAAGAATGGAGATGTGAGTAAAAATGCAAAGCCCACAGAAAAAAATACATTTGTGAAAAGAGGTCAAAGTGTTTCACAAAAACATTGAGAGACTATGTATTGTCCCAATTTATTTGAGGTACAGATGATGTTAGCATTTAAAATTGAACTGGAGGGCAATGTTTCTCCAAAGCCAAAACAAAACAGGAGCTGGTAGCATGAAGACGTTTCTGTTTGAATTGACCAGGTTTTCTCAAAAGGACAGCATAAGCAGTGCTATAGCTCCAGTTAGCAGGGGATCACCTCATGGGCTCTCCTGGAGGCAAATGGTCAGGTTCCTGTGCACGCTAGGAGAGGCCTGTATCTGTGACCCTCCATGGGGTTACTCAGTGACAAGGCAAAGGCACAAAAACTTCCCTTTCCAATCTTTTTATGGAAGTACATGCATTTCAATGTTGATGAAAATGTTATCTGTAAGAATTTTTAGCTTACATGTACTTATTGCAGTATCTTCTGAGAAGGAATATGTATGCAGGTCTGTGTCTGTATGTTTGCATACATTATTTTTTCTCTTATGAACACTAATAACTTGAAGCTGTAATTCCTAAATTTTATTTTAATAAAAGATGTTATCTATGAAGCCAGATACCAGCTAGATACCAGTTTCAATCAACCACACACAATTTTTCTGGCAGGATGGCAGGATGCATTTAACCTTAGTCTCATTACAATGTAGCAGTATCCATGAAGAACAAAATGTTAACAAAAGACTGAATCTGTATTTTTAACCCCATTACCTACAAAGTTTTCTTTATGATGGAGCTCAAGGCTGTCATAAAATCGTCTTTATTTATCGGCAGGGACAGGCTCCAGCCTGGGAGCCGCAGCCAGGGGCGGCCTCCTGGCAGCGTCCCTGCGGAGGGACAGCGGACGAACGGGCCGAGTCCTGCCCAGGGCAAGGTAAGCAGCTCCCAGCCCTGCCTCCTGCGGCAGAGCCAAACCCTGCCGGGCCGGAACACGCCCATCCTGGCCGCCGACCGGCTCCGCGCAGGGACCCCGACTGCTTGCTCAGCTGCTCTGCTAATGATAGGGATGAGCTGGCAGCGCGGCCGTGCCAGGGCGGGGAGCGGGCCGGGCCAGGCCGGGCCGGGCTGGGCTGGGCTGGGCTGAGCTGAGCTGGGCTGAGCTGAGTTGGGCCGGTCTGGGCTGGGCTGGGCTGGGCCGGGCTGGGCTGAGCTGAGCTGGGCTGAGCTGAGCTGGGCCAGGCTGGGCTGAGCTGAGCTGAGCTGGGCTGAGCCTTCCAGCATGNCATTCCCTGTCCCAGGTGGCTTCGGCCACACGTGACTGCGAGGTCAGTCAACATGGCTCTTTTCACGTCCGGGGGGTTACACGGGGTTTATATTCAGTTGTCCGGGCAGGCCGGCGGGTGAGGTGAGGTGAGCCCTGCCCTGCCTCTGGCGCAGTGTCCCGAGACAAGCGCTGCAAACGCTGGGTGGGGCTGGGCTGGGCTGGGCTGAGCTGAGCTGAGCTGAGTGGGGCCGAGCTGAGTGGGGCTGGGCTGGGCTGAGCTGAGCTGAGCTGAGCTGAGCTGAGCTGAGTGGGGCTGGGCTGGGCACCGGGGCTGTGCCCAGCGCCCAACACTCAGCTTTTCCCGTCACTGCTGCACTGACACTCAAACTGCCAATTAGAGAAGTGCCAGTATCTCCCTTCCCATAAGACCTGCCTCCATATTACTGAAGAAAAAAAAAAAAAATCTTCCCCAGTCTTTAATTTCTTTAGTTTTATGACATGAACGTTTTCTGCCTTCAGGTATTTTAGGTTACACGATACACTTTGCCGAAACATTATTTTATATATAAGCCATTCACTTAAGAGTTGGATTTGACAGTCCTTGTGGGTCCCTTCTAACTCATGTTCTGTGATATATGAGTATCTATCTTATTTTAAAATTCTTTTGCATGCAGACAGAAGAATTAGTGGATTGCTTTCAGTCCAGAGATTCTGAACTGAAAAATCTACATCTCCAGATTCTACACATATGCTATATACCAGCTTAGCCTCTGTACAGATTTATTTGACTCTCTTAAGACCATTTGGCTGCTGAAGAGATAATAAGAAATCATTAATAATTTTAAAATCTGCAAATTTTAAAAATATTTAAGAACATGCTGTCATGGCAATAACTGCTTGTGACAGCAGCTCCTAAAAATACTCCTGAATTTATTATACAATTAGCATAGACGTGATTCCCAAAAGAACCATTTCACAGAGTACTTTTGAGGGCCTAGTGCCAGTGCATTAATGTTTTTGGGGCTATAAAATCACTGGAAGAGAGTCTCTGTTATAAATAGAGATATTTCCTTTGGAGTGAAGAAAAGTTGAACTGATTTTCATGATCAAACCTTTCATGGTTTCTTGGAAAATCTGGTACCTAATAAAATTATATAGTAGGGGAAGCCGCCCCACATTATAATTTTTTATCAACAATAGTAAACTTTCATCTATTTCTATTAACAATGTCTTTAAAATCAGGTCAGACATGGTTTCCAAAATGGTCGATTCAGCATTTCACACACAATAGCACTTACCTGTAATTTTCAGGGAATTCTGCTGCTTTATTGACATACAGGATAAAGAAAAAAACTGAGATCTCATTTAAAAATTGGCCTCCAAAGGGGTATTCTGATGTTTGCCTGGAGGAGTATGGCATAACTTAAATGTGATTTTTATGTGCAGAGATAGAGTTTCAAAGCAAGGAGTATAACTCCTCACTAAATCATCATGAGTGCTTCACTTGTAAAAAGCTGCTTGCCTGAGCATTCTGTCAGTAGCTTAGTTATGTCCTTCTGCCTGCCAGATGTGGAATAGAGTGTAACAATACGGCACTGATGCAGCAGAAGCTTACTCAGCACTTTTCTGATGGCAAAGTGCATTAATGGTAGAGTTGTCACAAAGTATCCTGAGACAAAATGGAAACTAAGGCTCAGATTAGTGCAGGATACATCCATCCTACATTCTTACATAGTCAAAGAGAAGCGGCACTTCAGGCAACTGTTCAAATGTCTCACAAGATTTAACTGGGGAAATTACTTGTTTTGTCAGACTTCAGAGAAAAGGAAAGTTTAAGTTTCAAATAATATTTTCTTATTCATCAGTCAAGGATATCAGCAATCATAATTGCTAATCAACTGCTTCCAGAACAGCAGGGAACAACACAATCCCCTTTTTCATAGAGTAACTGCCACAGCAGTTACTCTATGCTGCATTTCATTGGAAATACAATACAGGGCCCTGGAAAATGTGTCTTTGGAACCTAGGCTACAGATCTTCCAGATACTGCTAAGACATTAAGAATTAACAGTACCAGCAGGTCGTCAGTGGGCTATTTTAAAATTTAGCAAGCCCTTCCACATTAATAATTAGGAAGAGAACCCAGTCTCCAAAAATTTAGTTTACCAAAAGCAAGAGCAGTAGTTCACACTGGCTGTGGAAACAACAGTTACAGTTAATTGCAGGTTGAATTATTTCACAAACTTAATATCCCTCCCATAAATTGCTTGAATTGGCACTGGTTATCAACAGATTAAATTTACAACTGTACAGGTAGCAGGAAAATGCAGAAATTGCACCTTTGAAGCATGTGTCCTAAGTATCTACTTTATAATGAGAAAACTGGATTCAGAAGTGATGATTTCTCTACTCAGACCACAAAAGGAGTCTCATGACTTGTTTAGATGAAGACATCTATATTTGTTTAGGTTATTCACATATCAGACTCCACAGGAAAAAAAGAAAGTCAGTGGATACTTAAGAGAATGAATGAGACTTTGCTGAAAAGCAAAAGTCTTAAAACTGTAGGTGACTTTGATATGCCCCTTGCTTAGACTTATTCAGAAAATTGAATGAGAAGTGTATAGAAGCAAAAAAACCAAACAAAACAAAAAACAAACAAACAAACAAACAAACAAAAATCCAAAACAAACTCAAAAACCCCACCACACACACAGCCTTTATGGTTGATCTTTCTTATTTTGAGGAAAGCCCCAGAGAAAACTGAGACTAGAATCTGATAATTTATTTGCCAAACTGCTGCTTCTACATCTGTTCTCACAGAAACTACTGACAGTCAATTAAAGAGCTTTAGGCTTTATTAAAACAGCATACAGCTACAGGTTATAAATATAAAGAAAGAGATCTCCCTGCTTTTCAGTGCTGTAACATGCCTACATATCCAAGCCTTTTCATGGGCAAACTGTGCTGGCATTTGTTGCCACTAGCACTTGGACTAGATGATCCTTCTAAGTCACTTCCAAGCGAAATACTCTAAAGTTCTAACGACTTTATGGAAGGAGCACAGGGCTTTCAATGAATACTCAAATAACAGACATTTGAGACCCTCAAGGAGTCAACAGAAAGAAAAGCAAAACTCACTTCCTGCCTCTTGTAAAATCAGAACAATACAGTCCTAAAAACAAATATAAACCTTCTGGAAAGAGCACACAAGCTCTGAGAAACACAAACACAGAGAGACATTGTGAATACACACAGCTAGACTGGCATTACAGAGCAACATTAATTGACCTCCTCTGGGCCAAGGGGCTTCATAAATGCTCTGAAACATCTGTCAGTGACAAGTCTACAAGTTAGGTCTCTTAAGTAATGCCCAGGTTCATGCAACATATCCTCTTCCTACTCCTCCAGCTGTTTTATTGCTTCTGTCAGCTGTCGAGGCTCAGGTCGTGGTGCTGCAGGCAGCACTTCCAACAGATGCCAAGCTTAAATAAGTCAGAATATTTTAGCCAATTGATGCAATTGCAAGCACATGAAAAGTCTAATGCAAGCACATGAAAAATGATTGACAGAAAATTAACACCAGACCAAATACTGTATTAGCTGTCAACTGATAATAGTGAAGTTTTATTTGTAGAATACCCTCACCTGCACTGCTGTTTTTTTTTTTTTATGCAGGAGATACAGCAACTTGCTTCATCAATTAAGTCCCCCCAAAAAAATTCTCTTTCAGCACAGGTAGGCCACAGGATTTTGAAAACTTCTTTGTGATCATTATTTAAAAATGCTTTTATCTAAATCACGAAAAGATATTTCAGCTATAAGGCCACAAAATTTTTTAATTTTTTTTTCAAAAAAAAAGAATCCTTCAGTTAAACGGAATACTCATTTGGATAAGACAAGCTATGAAAATTTATCTTCTTGGCCTTAAAAGGTTAGATTTTCACAGTATGGCAAAATAAAATACCTTCTTTCAGAAACACCTCCTAGAGTTTAAACTCCATGAAAAAATAAGATAAACCAATGACAAAGGGGTGAGACTCACCACCCCAAAGGCTGCTTATTTTGTATTTACCTGTTTTTCTGTCCTTTAACTTGAATCTTTATGGCTGCTCCAGAGGGAGCAAGCACATTTCAGGAGGGAAATATTGGCTTTTTGGTAAGGTGTTTAGGTTTTTTTTAAATTTTATTTTCAGTAATTTAAGTAAGATGTCTCAAGTCATGTACTTCCAAATTGTACTCTATTTTTCCATCTCTACTAACAAAAGGTATGGAAAGAATTTCAAACCTTATTTTCTGAAAGCATTTATTAACAGTATTAATACTTCTGTTACTGATAAAAAATAGTCAGAGCAGCACATTCATATTTTGAATACCTTCCTTAAATGCACACTCTCAGATGTCTAGAAAGTTCAGCATGTTCTCTTTTTAAAAAAATTTCTTAAGGAACACAATTAAAAAATTATTTTCAAGATGTCCTTCAAGAGATGTGTTTCACCAAACTGCCACAGTACTTACCACCTCTCCCGTGGTGGTTCTCCCTGCTTTGAAAGACTCTCTTGCTTCCAAGCTGTTCTGCCAGTGATCAAGTAAGAGGGAAAACATACATAAAAATATCCCCCTCTTCAGGATAGAGCTTCTTTGGCAAAGGCAGCACAAACTCTCTCATACAAGCTTTGGCACCAAGGGGAAGGACAGAGCCATTTTTTTCCACAGGCAAATAAAGTTCCCAGGGGCTCAAGCTATGCTAAGAGTGAATAATATGTGTCAACAAGTGTCTGGTCTTCAAGACTTCATGCATTTTCTGTAGAGGCCATAAAGAAATACCTGGCTCAGTGAAATGTATGTAGGTTTGAAATGTCTTCACTCTTTGTAAAGTCCTTCAGGGATCTAGACAATCATACCTAAATTCTCTGTCTTTCTGGCATTTCCTCTCCAGACTGAAATTCATGAGTACACTGAAAGAGACTTCTCTTTAATCTCTTTCTTGCCCTCTTAAACCCTCTGTGCTGACCTGAAGTTAACAAACACAGCATATGACCAACTAATGCAAAAGCTGATCAGCATTTACTTTGATTTTCCTTTCAAATGCAAATTAGATAATATACCAGGAGAGAAATAATATCTGAGCAATTATTTTAAAATACTTTTTATATCTTCTAATTCTAATACAATCATTAATAGCAATTTATGGCAAATAGTTACCAAAGAGGATAATAATTTTCTCCAGTTGTTCTGCCAAAAAGTGATATGTTCTTCTCTAGTACTAGAAAATGTACATGAATACTTAAAACTGCATCAAATAAACACCTCTATAAAAAATAAAAATACTGAAAGATCTCTTGAAATATGTTTCTGTGTGAAGGATAGTCACTAAAAATATACTGACATGTAAAAGCTCCTACCCATAGATTTGTAATACAGATGGCACCTTAAATTACCCTGTGTATTTTAAAGGGATTCTATGAAAAATAAGATATGTAGATCACAATATTTTTTATACTTAGTATTCTACAAGTACTTGAGGAACACACAGAAGAAAAATCTATCCTCGAGAGTGTTTAATAAAGCTGATTATTTAAGCAGCCGTTTGAAAAGATGTGTCAAGCTGCTCATCCGAAATGTCACGCTCACATCCTCACGAATATCAAAACACAGCTAAAGGCTTTTCAGGCACGGATGTGAATGGCAATAGTGACATCGAGCGGTGGTTGCTGTTAAACGCTGCTGGGCATCGGCACGAGAGCCCTGCCGTGGTGGCAATGCCAACGTGCAGCCAATGCGGGCGGCACACAGCACCAGGTCAGCTCATACTGCTCGTGCAGCAGCTACAGAGGTGAATTTAGTGCACACTGTCAGCCTGCAGTTTAAGTTCACCCTTTGCTCTCCTGGGCAGCAGGAGAGCGAGGATCACTCAGCAGTCAGGGATTCAATGAACCACTCACGGTTTTGATGCTCACTGAATCACGTTCCTAATATGTTGATTCTTTCTTCACTCCCTTACCCAGTGGCCACTGCCACAGCGATACAGGATTTATACTAAAAATTCCCCATCCTTTTTACTTCTCTATTATTTCTTTAGTGTGCTCATTTCTACATTAAAAAATGCTGCTCACACATAAAGGCTGTATGTAGCCTTAGCTGTGAGGGCAGACTCCTTCCATCAGTGACAAACTTCAGAAATCACTGGAACTCTTCACAGGTTTGAGTGCAAACATGGCTCTCACTCAGAGCACACCTCAATAACACATTCCCTGCTCAAATACACTTCCATATCATGCCCTGCATCGGCAAGCTGTGCCTTCAACAGAAAGCTCTCATCAGTATCTAGAGCTATACTGGAGGAACATGCTAAGAGTCCCATGCAAAAAACTTTGAACTTCAGATTTCAAGGAGGGAGTGGTCTCTTGTCTGTATGACATGTAACAGCTTCTGCACATGATGTGAGGTTTTGGAGGAACTGAAGAATAATGCAGAAAAGGAAAACCTTTTTATTATTCGAATAATAGTTCATATGGATAAGCAACGCCCTTGTCAAATCATATGGTATGCACAAAACATCTTGTTTAATTTGCTTGTTGTTTTCTTGTTCTGATGGTCCCAATAATGAATAAAAAAAATGAGTATGTTCCTACAAGAACTTTAAACTCTTCCAGCCTTACAGAAACAGGTTAGACTAAAATTTCCAATCTCAACTTGTCTCAGAGGTTCTTATTTACCTGAAACTTAAATAAGATTAACTTCCCATTTTGACACTCAAGGTGCAACAGGGAAACAAACTTCTTAGTTGTTTTAAAACTGCAGTGTTTTCCAATTTGAAATTCTAACTCTTTTTTAGGTAGTGAAAATCTTCTATAATCATAACAACTTGATAGATTTTCCAGAATCAATTTCTCATGACAATAGCTCCTGAAAAGTCAGTTCTTCTGACTAAATCACAGCTGTTTCTTTGCCCATGCTTCTATGCTAGAGATGAAAAGGATTCACATCCTGCATATTTCCTCTTTTATTTTGCCTATATGTACAGCACAGCTACTGCAATATAAATACCTTCAGCTTGAAGGTCAGGTTCTGAACTAATTTGCTTTTGATGCTCTTAAAAGGTACTCCTTATAAAACTTTTGAAAATTTGGCTTCAGTAAATTTCCTGAGATATGAATCTATATTAGTTTTTCACTTATTGAAAATATTTACACAGAATTATATTTCCAGGTTACCAAATCATACAAAATTTCTCTTTTTCCTTTAAGACCACAAGGTGGCATGTGAAACATAGGATAACACTAACAATCTACTTGAAAGAATAGAGTAGAAAAGTAGTATGCCGTTCTACCAGATTACCACAACATGAATATTCAAACAGTTTTAAGAACCAGCCTAAATCTTTCGTAGGAGTTTGCCTTTTTCAGTCAAAGCTCTTTGCACTGGAAAAGAAACAAGATGTGCAAGCCTTTTATTAACAAGAAGAGATTATTCTTTTTTAATATAAAAGTATATTAAGGTATTCTAACAGACAGTGGGCCTTGCTACCCACAGAGTTATCAGAGTGAGCTCCAGCAAATTTCTTCCAGGATTTCCACTTAGCCATAAGAACCAGATGACCATCATGCCGGCAGCTCTGGTGCGCTAAATCTTCATTTTAGTGAACAGTTAATTAGGAGGCTTTATTAAGCTTTAATCTGTATTTTAAAATGGAAAAATATGGAATCTAGTACTGTTTTTGCTACACCATGGAAGTTCTGAGCCTGTTCACGCTGATGTCTGAGTCCAAAGTTTCTCACATACTTCTAAATCCAGCAGATTCAGGAGATGCCATTGGGATGCCTAAAGGACACCAAAGATCTAACGGTGTTAACAGTTAGCAGTCATTGTTGGGGCATCTTCTTATGTGCTTGACCCAAGATGACAATATTACATTTTTGCCATTGCCAACAAAAATTTAATCATGTTGACGTGTCCAGTTTTCTGAACTGCACTCCAGAGAAACACCTTCATTCCTCAGATCACTTCAAATGCATTCCAAACCCAATCTTTCTGCTCCATCCCAACTACAACCTCAGCCCTTCTGGGTTTTTTTACCCTGTATGAAGGCGAGCTGTGGTAACTCAGGCCAGTAACTCTTCACAGGCATCAATGTGTTCATGGAAGACAGCCACAGAAAAGGTCCATCTGCTCCACTCTATAAACACTTGTGAAAGGTTTATGTTAATGACCTGCCCATACCTATGGGCACTCAGACAAATTGAACCTGTAAGAGTCTTGTACCCTGCATAAACAGAGCCCTCACTTAATACAGGTTTTGTATACGTATTGTTCAAGAAAATATTCCACTTTCCTTTCTGTTTTGGTTTTTTGGTCTGGTTTTATTTGGGATTTTTTGGCCCTGTTTTTTTAGACTATTTTCTAGAATTTACCCCACTGCAAACTGTTATATTTGTGACAAAAATATGCCTTACGTTATTCCCAGATGACACATGCTAATTGTTTCTACAAACAGGAAGAGAGAGCCATGCGTTTATGCCTGAAAAAAAATGATTAAGAGGTTGATTCATCATGGCTTACTATAAATTCCTTGGAGTGTAAGCCTTGTTGCTAAAAGTCATAGACTTTCAAACATAATACTTATCAGGAAATACCTGCTCCTAAACGAACGAGATTAAGAAAAATTACACTTAGTAAAAAAATTACTGAGGCTTTGACTATCAGAATCACAGAATCTAGGCAAAATTTGACCTTGAAAGGTTTTCAATCCTGGAGCTGTAAATTGGGGCTATTTTTTCTATTATGAATGCAGTCATGCACACTACTAAGTATGCTAAGTTCTTACAAGTCTTAACTCATCATTTCATTTACAGACAGGCTGCAACTTAATTTGATTTCAAAGCACATAGATGTTGTCAAATAAACATGACAGTTTTTCCCTTATTTAAGTGCCAACACAAACCACAGAAAAAGCAAATGTAAATGTATAACATTTCTAACTCCCACATTCCCACCTGGTTCTGTGCATCCACTTGATGCACACTTATCTAGACCTTGCCTTGCAGTCTTGTAGTTAAGTAATGAATGTTGTTCTCCTTTATGACTTTGTTATGACTGACAGCTTGACAGTTATTTGGGAAGAATTGTAGCTATTCAAGCTAGAGGACATATCTCCAATACATTATGTATTTCTGGGAGCTAAAATTACAGACCTAGCAGATTTGCTACACTCCAGGAGGTGCCTTGAATCATAGAATAATAGAATGGCTTGGGTTGGAAGGGACCTTAAGGAATATCTAGTTCCAACCCCCCTGCCATAGGCTGGGACACCTCCACCAGATGAGCTTGCTCAGAACTCCATCCAGCCTGGCCTTGAACACTTGCAGGGATGGGGCATCCACAACTTCCCTGAGCCACCTGTTCCAGTATCACACCATCCTCACAGTAAAGAATTTTTTCTGATATCTAATCTAAGCGTACTCTCTTTGCATCTGATCCTATTTCCCCTGTAACTACATACTCTCGTAAAAAGTCCCTCCCCATTTTTTTTGTTCAATCCTTTCAGGTACTGGAAGGCTGCAAATACCCCAAAGCCTTCTCTTTTCCAGGCTAAACAAACCCAATTCATGTGGGAGCACAGATTGTGGGAGATTAGGAATGGGGCTGGGGCCAAGCCTCACCCCTTATGGAGTGCAGCTGTGTAAGACAGGTGACCAGCACTGAAGGAGAAGTGCGGAATGCTGATGTGTATTGACCAACCACAAAAGACTAAAAGGGCACACAGGTGTTATGCATGTGAGAGAAAAGGTATAAAGAGTTAGGAGGACGGAGAAGGGAGTGTTTGCTGGCTGCTCTATGAGGGATAGGAAGGAGTTAGCCTGCCATGCAGAGCAAAGAAGGAGGAGAGAAGGAGTCGGTGTTGTGTGGAGCTGCCTGGGAAGTTTACAGAGAAAAGGTATGCAGGTTTTTACTATAAGATATTAAGCTGATGGTATCAATCAGTTTGAGGCCACCATTCAGAGATGCCAAGCACTGACACCAACAAATTCCCTTGCCTTTCCTTGTGGGAGAGGTGCTCCATCCCTCTGATCATCTTGCTAGCCTCCCCTGAACTTGCCCCAACAGGCTCATGTCTTTCCTCTGCTGGAGATCCCAGAGCTGGATGCAGCACTCCAGGTGGGTGTCAGCAGAGTGGAGCTGCGGGGCAGAATCACCATTCCTGACCTGCTGGCTTTGCATCAAATTGGCTGCACTTGTATAATAGTTTAAATTTTAAAAGAGAAAATAAAAGAGGGGAAAAAAAAAAAACTTGCCTTAATTCACTGCTGAAAGAAAATTTTTCAGCTTTCTCTCAGCTGAACTAATTTTATGGGAAACACCAAAAACAGCAGCATTTTAGGCTGGAAACCAAAATAAAGATTAAAACCTAAGAGTAGGGAGGAGGGGAAAGCTGAAGTATTTGAGGAAATACCCAGCATAAAAAATTGCACATAGACTAATCCTGAGTGCAGAGGACCACTGAATACCTACTACTCCCTGTGCTTGTAAATTTGGAGGTGTCAGGGAATGCTCCTGGGCCTGGCACTCATCTTCCAACAGGAGATAATTCTGTAAGAATTCTATTGGAATAATCCTTCTCGGCTCATGAGAAATACTGCCCTCCTAATAATCTCCATGGTTCAGGAATCAGAGCTAGGAACTACTCTTAACAGGCATTTCTGATCCAGATTCCACTTTCAGATGGATGACCTTGACCCCAGGCTAGTTGTCCTTGCTGCTAAGAAATGGTCAAACACATTTTTATTGGATTCAGCACCTAGGATGGACCTGGGCTTCACCTGGCTCCAGAGAATCCACATGTTAAGAAAGGTACAGAAGAGTACCACAGTGTTAATGTGTCTAAGGAGAATCTTTCAAAATCACCCCCTCTCTTCCTTCATCCTCTGCCAAACTTTTGCCTCTGCATTACTTCCACACAGAAGCTTCACTGGGTTCATGCAAAGCCAGGGGCTAGGAAGAGGACCACCTTCATAGAGTTGCTCAGATCCCACAAGCTAGTGGAGAAAAGAGGAAGCTCAGTGAAAATAGCAAAGAAACATTGAAATGGTTTGAGTGTGGGACTCACCCAAACTGCTAGGGACAAAAGGAAGCGTCATTTATCTTCAAAAGAGCACTAGAGTTTATCCTGATATTAAACTCACAATGTGTCATCACCTCATGGGCACCAACAGTAGCACAACATGGAAACAAAAATCCAGGTGACTCAGAAGCATCAAAACCCAAGCACTCCCTCCCTCCACACTGCTAGAAAAGCTCTCAGCAGCTCTGCTCCTTGATTCAGTCAGTGGGGTAGTGTCAACATGTTGTAATAGCTGGATACAAGTACTTTCATGCAGCCCTCTTAATATAAAATTGTGTCAACAGACATCTAAAACCATAGGTATCAAGTTCCAAAAGAGCTCAGATGCTCAGGAATGGCCCACCTAGAGTGTGGCACATGCTAACAAGGAAGGGTTGTTGAGGCTGGCAGGAGAATACACAGAGGATTTCAAAGGCTGTTGGTTTCCATGGTTGTAGCACTCATTACCAATAGATCTGAGCAAATGTATCATTACATTGCCAGCGTGAAAGCAGGCAAAACAGGATCTCAGCCAGAATCTAAACACCTGATGCACTATTTCAGAAAAAAATACTTGTTTCAGTAAAAACAAACACAATTCAAGAGGTTACTCAAAGTCCTTCATTCCTGCGATGTGGATGATGCAAAATATTCCTTTTAAAAAGGCTATTATAATCAAATATCTCTTACATTTTTATGTAAAAGCTTGAAAGATTCACAAAATAAAAAGCAGGGACAAAGGCATTGTGATTACTGAATGAAAACTCATTTTCTAAAACAGGGTATTTTATGTAGCTCCAAAGACACAACTAAAATTCAGAAATTATCAAGTCCTACGAGGAAAAAAAAAGCTGTTCCCCTAAATTTTTTCAGAATATTTAATAGGTAACAGGGTCTTTCATATTTAAGTCCAACAGCAAAAATATAGTAAAGTTGTTTGATATATAAAATCATCATCATCATGCAACCATAGCTTCTTTCAATCTGAACATCTCGTCTTGACAACAAAGAGATTCCTGCCCTTGTGGAAACAGAGTCAATCTGGTGAACTGCAAAAACCCCACAACTAGATTTGGTGCTTAATACCCATAAAATGAAGGCATTAAATTTTTTTGGTGGAGAGACATGACTGGAAAAAAAAAAAGAGTCTTTATATTAGTAAAGACATCCAGGTAGTGTGAATTTTTTAAAATATACACATGAATATTAAAGGGTGCATGTATATCTATGTATAAGACGTCTGGTTTTCAGGTGGAGATACACAGGAAAAATATGTATTTTGCACCCTCTTCTCAACATCAGTGTGACTGCCCATTCACAGTGGAAATCTAAAAGCTCTTTCCAGACCATGCTGCCCACAGGCGAGAATGTCAATAAGCAAATACCACCTCAGTTTGAAACGTGTGTTTCATTTCAGTTGTTATTTTACTTGATCTTTTACAGAGATACAAGGAATGGAAAGTGTTTTACAAGTCAGCATCATGATGTACTGATCACACAGTAGCTAGCTGCCCTCCAAGATTTTGCTAGCTGAAGGAAGACTAAGCCCACTGCCATAGCTTTCACACTTTCAGAACCATTTTTCCATTTTAAATTCAAGAAAATCACAGTCATACAAGATAAATCAAACCAGTATGAATACTACATACACAAAAAGTATCCTTGCTGTGGACTTTGCTTACCTCATTATCAGTGGAGATCTTCAGGAAATTTCCATGTGAAAGGATGAATCAGATCCAACACTTAAAAATTAAAAAAGACTATGTGGGAAATCTCACCAGTTAAAATTTCAAAGAAGTAAACCACAGGCAGTTATTTATCTGCCACATGCTATAATTACTGTTTCTATCATTTAGAAACAGTATTTAACAAAAACTTTAGTTTTATCAAAAGTTTAATCTACCTTAGGACGTCAGCCTCACCCCCAAGCCGTCATTAAGGTCAGGGTTTGGGAGGACTACAGCTCCAGGAACACTGTGCCTGGAATAGGCATGACAAGAGCAGCATGGCACTGCTCCAACAGTGCTGCCTCCACATCCACTTTTAGAATCACAATAATTTTCCTGGGATTTAAGTCAGTGTACTTAACACTATAAATATACATTAAATCAACACGCCACAAAGTAAAAAGATCCACAAATAAATTTTCAGTGTAGTGACATCTTAATGGCAAAGACTGTAAGTATGTATTTACACAGTGGTTTTATAATGTAAGTTTATGGTAATTGTTCTTTGCATATCATTTTCTTTTGGAAACAAAATCTTCCTTATCAAATTTAAAGTTGTATGTCTAATGGTACTACCAACATGGTTAATACAGAGAGGGATATGTATAAACAGATACCTAAAACTTGCATATTGCAAACATTGCCTCAAGATTACAGCTTTGGGAAACCACCTAGCATGTCCAAAGGACATGGACTAACTGAAAATGAAAGTCGAGTAAGTCACCAGTTGCTTTATGTGGTTGCTCATATGTTCATAATGCTGAAGCATTTGGAAGATATAAATAATCCAAGACACAAGAAAATTGGAAAAGCCACAAAGCTACTAAAATGCTAGGACCTAGACAGAACTGAAAAGTTGTTGCCATGTCTTAAAATGAATGCTGCGAAATATTGAACAATTTGTAGTTTGAAAACTTAGGTGTTTTCCCTTATTCTCTGGTCCATACCCATGAATGGGAGAAAAGAGAGGTGAAAAGCCACAGGCACTTAGCCCCTGATCCACACACATGGAAAGACGAGTGAGTTGCTCAATGTACCTGTATTTCATCCTGTGGAACTGTCACTCCTTGTCGAAAGCTACAAACCTCTACCTTTAAATTAAGTTACTTTGTTAGTCCGTGAGAACTTGGCTCGGTGAGCAGGCTTTACAAAAGCTTCCTGCGCAACCTTCACGTGAAGCTCTCCAACACACCAGCGCATCAGGCAGCTCGCCATGAGCAGGGGCAAGGGTGAACTTGCATTTACTGGAAATTTCGAAATTACCTTTTTGAAATGCCGCTATCCTGAAAAATCTTCCTAGGACAAACACGGAGGAGATAAGCGACTGCATGAGACAAAGCTTTTCTCACTTCGCTTGAGCAATGAGTATACACCGGATGGGGCTCTGAGCAACCCGGCCTAGTGGAAGGTGTGTCCTGTCCTGGCAGAGGAGTTGGGACTAGAAGATCTTTAAGCTCCCTTCCAGCCCACATCATTCTACGATCCTATGCACTGAACAGTTCACTGCGGCGATCTGCGCTCGGCGCTGGCATCCCGCATCATCTTTCGACAGCAGAACTCACACACCCTTCCCGGCCCCGGACGGAGGGGGATGCCTCCTTCTCTCCAGCGCAGGGGATGCTCCACCCATGGCCCGAGGGCCGCGCCCCGCCGCGGCGGTCCCGCGGCTCCCGGAGAACGAGGCGGCCGCTGCGGCACGGCTCTGCAGGGCACCGCCGGCTCCGCGCTCCCTCCGCTCGCTCCTCCCATCCCGGCTGCTCCGCCCCCCCGGCCCGCGAACCGTGGGACGCTTTTTCCGTGAGGAAGTGGCTCGTCGGTGGGGTGGAAGGAGGAGAGCAGTGCTGGCCAGCTGGAGCGCAGGCGGAGCAGGGAGGTGCGGGGGGAAGCGAGGAAGTGGGGCCGGAGGAGCGGCGCTCCGGGCCCCGCTGCGCCCGGCGGAGTGCGAGCATGAGCGGCGGGGATGGCGGTGGGCGCCGGGCGGGCGCCCTCAGCTACGGCCTCCCCTCCATCCCCTCCAGCAAACTCCCGGACTTGCGTTTTATCAGCCGGGGCGCTTACGGGACCGTGTCCGCCGCCCGGCACGCCGACTGGAGGGTCCCGGTGGCCCTGAAATGCCTGCAGGGGCCGCTGCTAGACAGGTAACGGGGTGGGCCGGGGGCCGCCGGCCTGGGGCAGCGCCGGGGGAAGGGCCCAGCCCAGCCGAGCCGAGCCGAGCCCGCCTTCCCCTCAGCCAGCCCCCAGAAAGGGTTCAGGTGCCGGTCGAAGGTGCCGGCGCGGGTTTCTGAGGTCTGTGGATCGGATCCTGCTATTTCGGTGGGCAGCCTTGCTTTAATTCCACGGGGAAAGAGGATCCCACGAGGATGATTCAGCTTGGGCCGAGAGAAAGCACGGACCGGCCCCGGAGCTTCCTCACTTTCGATTATTGTAGAGGGGTGGTTTCGGTCTCGAGCTGTGAGACACCAAGTTGTTTCTTCTGGAGTTTTTTTTTTCTTGTGCGCTGGGCACCTTGAGCCCTCCCCACGGTGGTATTGACAGAGTTTTGGTTTTTGCTGGGTCTGTTGGCTGCTGACCATTTTGCTGAGGTGCCAGCAGGATAATAAAGTACAGTGATTACTGTAGATTTGGTGTTTATATACAGAGAGAGGAATATAGGGAGTGTACTGTTCTATCCAATAGAAATTGCTTTTAGAAGAAGCTTCTCTGAGATAACACAAAATTATTGTTTTTCCCCAGATCTCACAGTAATGAGGGAAGCTGATTTTTAAATAATAGGCCTGTAGCCCCCTCTGTAAATCTGATATTTTCCATGTAACAATCGGGTTCCTCCGATCGTTTCACAGGTACCCAAGTGGCAGCATTTTTATTACAGGAGCTGTCAATCCCTGGAAGGGAGCAGCAAGTTGTATTTTTTCATTCGTCTCTGTCTTATTCAATCCCCATAATTCCAATTTGTTAATGTATCAATGCGAAATTGCCTCTTCTTAGGCTGTCTGGAGCCTACCTTACTGTAAACCTGCCTCTGAGTCTTATCTCGGTGTCTTCAGGCTTTTGCCTCAGGTTTCTTTGATATAATATTAGACTTGTAGGTAGGATAGCTTCACTCAGAAAAGCTTCTAGTCTTGTGACTCAATGTACTCAAATATAAGACAAGTTGTTTTAAGCTCTTCCGCCTCTTATTGTCCAGGTTTGTGTATACACAGGCTTTATCTCTGAAATCTTGCCAGAAATGGAATCTCAGTTATGTGATGTTTACTGATAAGTTGGAGGAGGGGGACAGACAGATGGATGGGTGGTGTGGGTTTTGGTTTTTTTGTTGGTTTTGTTTGTTTTTGGGTTTTTTGGGGATTTTTTTTAATGTCTGCTTACATCCCAGCTAATTGGAAATACAGCATTTATTCTCAGAACACATTTGGGAGAAACCACCAAGGCTATTTTTAGCAATAGCTTGGATTAGTGGGACATCTAACCTGTGAAATCATGATAAAAAGGGCAAGTGAGGTAATCAAAATAATTCAGTCACCTACCCTATGTCATGCAAAGCCCAGAAGTGCTATCAGAAGACCCAGAGGTGTAAAAAAATCCATTATACCCGAGTCTCGGCAGCAAGTGCTTTGTTGGTTGTGCAGTAGGCAATATAACACGCCAGCCTGGAAGCGTTGTCAGGAAAAGGGATGAGTTCATGGTGCCATTGATTCCCCAAGTGGGAAGTGTGTGCTGTGCACCCCAGCACATGGTAACCAGGCAAAGAGCAAAGCCAGTTGGGAAGCTGTTGTGGGAATGTGCTCATTTAGGCATTACTCAGTGCCCTTCTGGCATGGAGCAGGCAAAGGTGAAGTGACTGACAGGCACAGGAATAGAATTCAGGATGTCGCAATTTGTTTCCCAGCCACAGCTGAATCCCATGCTACTGTGCCTTACTGTCTGGGAAAGCCCCAAACTTCCTCAAACCTTCTGGAGAGAGGGAGGAAGGCATAGAGTTGTGTCTTCCATCCCTCAAAAGCTTGTCTCAAAGGCTGCCTTTCTACTTCTATAATTACCTAGAGTTTCCTGTAAGTCTTTCTTCATCACATAGATAAAAGGACATTAATTTCATATCCATTCAAAATTCCCTGCTGCTAAGAGCTGCAGGCTTTAGTTCAAGGCTTCCTCTTTTCCCCATATGTCCTGTCTCTCTTTGTGAGTGCTAAACCCACCTTGATGGATCCAGACTGCCCTGAGTGCTTTGGGGTGTGCCCTGAGCTCGATGGGCACAAGCTGGCTCTCACCCCAGAGCTGGGCTGTGCTCATAACACAGTGCTGTGCTGTGCTGAGGTTTCTTCTGGAGTCACAGCCCTGGCCCCAGCACAGCCCTATTGCTTCTGAGTCAGACTGGCTCACATCCAAAGGATCAATCTTAAATGTGCTGTAAATGTCCTGTATTTGAATATCCTAGTCATGCACTTGTACCTGTACTGGTCTCCACTGGTGTGAGATCTAAATGCTTTTTTCACTGAATTATGCTTCATGGGCCAACTATCCTCACTGACAACAAAACCATTTTTTTCAAGACTATTCAAGATCTAAGGCATACCAAATAGTTTCTTTTTTTAGGGATGGAATCATACTCAATCTTAAATAAAACTTGACCTCAAATCCACGTGCTGCTGAATTTGTAAAGATGCATCAAATCCACATTTATGAGGAGTTTTGAGGTAACAGAGTGGATCCACACAGTCAAATTGAGGCATCCAAACATCATGAGGATGGTCTGTTCCTGCTTCCTGTGTGTATAGGGGATGCTTTTTCCAGAGAGTGATTCAAAGCAGGGGCTGTTTGAGGGAACAACTGATCTGAAAACAAAGCATAGTCAATTGTTCCTTTTCCTTCAGAAAGGAGCTTCTTACCTTTAGAAGTCAAAAGTGCATTCCTTTAGCCCCTATTATTTTAGTGTACAGCAGAGTTCACTACATTTAAGTGGTTGGAGAATCATGTGTATTAAGATCTCACTCTCTAGGAGATAAATGTTGGGCCTGAGTGAAAACTCAGGGTTTGAAGGTGTTCAGTAAAGTGGGAGAAATGCAGCTGGCTGTTACCATTATGGTTACAAGGAGTGGTGGAAGCTGGAAGTTCTGACTGTATCTTTATTTACTGGAAACATGGATGAAATGTGTGATGGAAATAGACTTGTGTTATAGCAAAACCAGGGAAGCTGTCTGGTCTTTGCATTTGGAGATTCTGATTTGTCTTACACTGTCTTGTTCTCAAAACACCGTGGTAGAAATCAAATGGTTAAAAGGTGGTGGATACAGGGATATAATTGACAGGGAATTTAGTGAACCCAGCATTTGCTTTGAGTTTCCTGGTACTGGTATGGTAATGTATTTTATTTGTTTGCTTGTTTTCTTTAAGTGATAGAAACCACCTTCTAAAAGAAGCAGAGATATTACACAAAGCCAGGTTTAGTTACATTCTGCCAATTCTGGGAATTTGCAACGAGCCTGAATTTCTGGGGATAGTGACAGAATACATGACCAATGGCTCATTAAACCAGCTATTGCATGGGGTAAGTGTACTTATGGTTTTTAAATATGATACCTGGCTGCTTCAAGTAGATTGCAACTTCCATACTTAATTAGCATAGTAAACTATTTTATTTATAGTATTTCACGCTAGAAGACAGTCATTGGCCCTAGTAGTTTTTGTTGCTCAGATAGACCTGTATCTCAAAAAGACTACTAAACTCAGCTGACTTAAGTTTTGTTAAACTTTTTCCTTTAATGTTGTGACTTATAGCAAGTTTTATGTTGAATTATTACATACTTTAAAAATCTCAGTTGTTCTCTAATTAGATTCTGAAATAGTTATGCCTGCTTCAGTCTGTTTCTGAATTACTGCCAATGCAAATATTGATTTTTTTTCATAAGTTTGATCATTAAAAAAAAAATCTAAGATTTTGACTTCAGTTTATAGAAGCCAAATATTGATAATATAAACAGGTATTGCTAATATAAACAGGTATGAATATTTATACCAGATCTTATTCTCTGAGTAACTTCTCCTATGCTGAACTTTAAGTTGCTCCCATTATCTTGGCCTGAACAATGCTGCTACAGCAAAGCTGCTGCAGTTGTGTCTCAACAGCACTAAAGTCTCTTCTCCACCTTTAATCAGTACACATCCCGTGCCTTAGAGAGCTCAACTGTGTGTTTTTCATAAAGGCGTTAGTGTTAGTATAACTTTTAAGATTTCAGCTGAGTTTTACTGCATTTTTCTTGCTGTATTAGTATTATTTAAAAAGGTAATATTTTGTGCATAGTTTCAATACACTTGTTTTTGTTCCCCAGTGTCAGCTGAAGGCATTCTTTGTGTAGGACTCATAAATTGTGGGTTGCAAGTTTCATGCAGAAGTTCATCTGTAATTCATATTTCCATATGAATGAGTAATGTAGTAAATGTTCAACATCATGTATAGCAGTTATGAACTACTCTGTGACTGCTAGGGAATGGAAACATAGCACTGCATAATTACTATTTTTTGATAATGTTTCTTTTAACAGCTAATGAGTCTTAATGCTCCATTACAATTTTTAAGGACTTTGTGTAATGTATGTCTCAAAAGGTTACTGCTTGCCCAAGTCACTTTCTTCTTCTTATAAAATAAGTCTGTGTGTGCTGTTAGATTAGAACAGAAGATTATACTCTGGTTTTGTGGTTTTATCTTGGCAGAAAGATGTATATCCTGACATTCCCTGGTGCCTGAGATTCCGCATTCTTTATGAAATTGCTTTAGGAGTAAACTATTTGCACAACATGAATCCTCCATTGCTGCACCATGACTTAAAAACCCAGAACATTTTACTGGATGATGAGTTTCATGTCAAGGTAGGGTTATTTAATTCTTATGTTCTTTAGCATCCAGAATGAGTGGAAGTGGTCTCTTTATTGTAGAGGAGGAAGGGTGAGGTTGTGGCTGTACAAAGAGAATATAATTGTATGCTGGATGTTTTCTTCTGTCCTTGCAGACGAACTTTGGAGTTTTTCTTTTGGAAACTCTGTATTACTCAGTTGTGGATTTTATCTATCTAAAAAGACCAGAAAGATGGAATTTGGGCTATTTCTGCTATAGCAGTAGCTGTTAATCAATAGTGGTGACACACTTATTTGTCAGCTTTCCAAGGCTAGCTACATCTGGCCCTTCCTGAGAAGAAAATAGAAAGTGTTCCTGCCCAAGATGCTCTGACAAGTTACTTCTGATAGGCAGTAGGTCAAATTCAAATGTTAATGCTCCATTTGATACTTACAATGCAATATGGACATATCTGTTCTGTTGGTGTAGTGTAAGAACATGTAAGACAAGACTGCAAAATCTTACTGTGTTGGAAGGTGGCTTTTGTGAAGCTCCTTAGAGCAAGGAAACATACATGCAGAAGTATCAGTAGTTCAAACTTCAGTTCTGCCTTTTAAAATATCACTGCCGTGATGTGAAAAAGAAACTGAAAGTACTTCTGACAAAATGTTTAGGTGCCTCCATAATTGCAAGAGTTGGTTTTGTTGTTTGTTGTTTTTTTAAAAAAGATCTGTTTTTATAATTGATAGAATATGTTACTCAAATAAATGGAAATAAGAGATATTTTGCACTGAATTTATACTTGAAAAGTGAATGTTTCAATTGTGACTGTGAGTTGAGTCTCTCTGTGAGTCCTTTGAGCAAAGATCTGCTGCTGGTTTCTTCTTTCTCCTTTGCACAGAAATTTTTCTTGGCAGCAAAATGCCTCACATGGCTTTGTCTCCACTCACACCTCAGCATGTCATACTTCCTCCCACTCAATTGTGCAGGTATTGCCATCTCTTGAGCTTCCTGATAAACCTGATCAGGGAACTAGTCCAAGTCATTTTTTTATCCACTCTCTTTTTAATCCATAACAGCTTTGGTGTGGCCTGGTGCTCTGCCTGATCATACCTGAACAGTTTCTTTGCTGAGGCAATTGAAGGGAAGAGTCTTACATACCTGCCCTGCCTCCTGTAAGGAGTGTCCTTAGGGTTTTAAGTGAAGCAAGATTCTCAAAATTAGTACAGTCAACAGGAAATACAAACAAGGTTATCATGCATGTCAAATAGAAGAGATACTGCCTATGTATAAAAGTAACACCGTAGAGTGCTTCTGACTGTCTCCAGTCTATGGAATGGGCAAGAGTTAAGACCAATTACAACGAGGAAGGCTTGATGAGAGTGAGTTGTAGAGAAGAAAGGTTACTTTTCACTGTGGATTTTGGTGTATGCTCTTCAGAAAGCTTGTTTCTGTTGTCCTAATTGCTGCAGCGCTTGCACAGGCATCTTTGTTGAAAATGTGTTTGCTATTCTGCAAGTGCTGGAGAAGTGCAGAGCTAGTAGCTGGCTGCTTATCTCTCATGTATGCCAGACACTGCAGCTCAGCCAGCAGGTGCATTCTGCTAAATGTTTCTGTCCTTATCCATAACCTAATCTGACATCTGGCACCCTGGCTCGTGGATGTCTGAGGATGTAAACTCAAGTCAGTTACTTCTTCATGTAGATGCACTGAATCCTGTAGTAGGGAGCAAGGCCCCAGAGTGCACAGTAAAGAAAATATTCAGCAACTTTTGCAGCACAGAATTTCAGAATATCAAATTTATTAATTCAAGATTAATACATCATAGTTTTGGGAGTGAGGTGAAGTGCTCTAAAATTTTTCTGTGAGAGGAACTGCCTCAGGATATTGGCAATCTGAGTTATATACAACTATTATGATTTATACTAAGCTTGTGCTTTCTTCACAACCAGGGAGCTACAAGTAAAAATTATTTTTGTTTGCTTTTTTTCACACAAGGAAGTGATTTTCTTCATATGGTACAGCTATCTACAGCAGATTCCTCAGCCATAGTGTACAAGAGTCCTTCCTTAAAAGAACAGGATGGTGCAGTGCTATAGGGATAGCCTGACTCATGACCTGGGAATGCTTTATGGACTGGAGCTGGTGTTTCCTGTTGCTAGGAGAGCCACATACTTTTGTGTCAGGTTAAGAGCTTTGGGTGACCCCTGCTTCTGGGTGTATTTCAGGAATTTCTAATAACTGTCAGCAGATAAATCCAGTTTTTCTTCTCAGAACAATTGATTTGACCTTTCCAGATTGCAGATTTTGGCATGTCCAAATGGCGTGTCATATCCATGTCACAATCACGAAGTGAATCCTCCTTGCCAGAAGGAGGGACAATTATCTACATGCCACCTGAGGATTACAACCCCAGCCAGAAAACCCGGGCAAGTGTGAAACATGACATCTACAGGTAACTCCTCTTCTTCTCTAGTGGGGCTTGAAATCTGAACTCAGATATGATTTACTGAACTTAGATTTTAGCATATTCTCAGCAGTTTTATTATTTTCAATGATAATATCATTGCTATATTGGCTAAGTGAATTGGGAAATAAAGAATTGAGTGACAGCTGCGTTTAATGACTCATTTCTTTTGTGCTGTGCCAAGTGTAATGCTCCAAAATTAAGCTGAGACTACAAAAATAGGTAGGGAACTGGTTTCTGTAAATGAGTGTACACATACAGACAATATAGAGAAAGAAGAAAGCCATTCACACCATCAGGTGTGATGCACATACTCTTATAATTTGTGTAATAAGTAAGATAATTTTTAGAATGTACTTGGGGGAAACAAGAATATGTATTTTTGGAAAGGAGGAAGATAAAAACAGGATAGTGGGGTTGGAGAAAATAGTTACAGTAATCTCCTTAAGGAAAAATTTACTTTATGAAAGTTGTGTTACTTTAGTGTTGGACAGTCTTGAGTACAAGTATTAGAATAGTAAATAGAGTGGTAGTGACCCATGTAACAAAAGGAGATCTCTCTCAGGATATTGGAGTTACAATTGGCTGGTCTGAAATGATTTGGAGAGCTCAGAGACTACTTGAAGGATTTTGGGGGGAATTGTCATGTGTAAAGGAAGATTGAGGAGGCATGAACTGGCCAATCACTGTGACAAAGTCCCTCATTCTGGTGCAGTCTGCCACTTTTACCTTCACTGATCTCTGACACGGTTGTATCTTGGTGAGAGGTGACTCAGTCTCAAAAGGTCCTACTGATTTCCAGGGAAAACACTATTTCCCTTAGTTATCCCTTACCCTTAAGAAGCATGTGAAGTTCCTTGACATTCCTGTCCAAAGAATACAGATGACAACATACCTGCTTTCCTTACCCTTTGATGAGAAGATATGGATAAGGAAAACATTGAAAAGAAAAAAAGGTGTATTAAGGAGAAAGAAAGGGTGACTGGTGGCTTAATGAATGGGTGGAGATGAATAAGACAAATGTTCCTCAGAAAGAAAATAATATTTTCAGAGGAATGACAACCAAATAGGAGAAAATATGAGAACACATCAATACAAGGGTGTAGAAAACAGATAAATTAGGAAGGAAAGAGATTCTATGAGAAGAAAGAAGAGAAACTGAGACAACATTGAAAAGAGAGATGTTCAAGGCAGGAAGACATGAAGGTGCCGGGACAGTGAAGGACCACCAGAAAGGCCACACAGGAGATTCTGTGCTCATGATCAGGAGATGCTACAGAGCAGAAATAAGAAAGGAAAACAGGAATAGTGTAAAGGGGAATGCTGCAGTGTTGTAGAACTGAGAAAATAATCTTTACCTGTAGAGAGATTCCAAACTGAATAAGTTATTAAATATTTGGATATTTTCTGGATGTCTAATTAATTTATCACAGCTGAGTGTTGTTGAGATATTGAAGCTAATTAGTGAGGAAGGATCTTTCTTAAAGAAACAAATTGTTTAAACAACAGTCAAGCAGCTTAACTTCTACAAAAGGGACAATTTGCTTTACCAAAAATAAACCCCAGCCTGCATGGATTTGTCAGGAATACATCAAAAGCAGACTTTCTAACAGGGAGGACTGCTTTTATTAAAAGCTACATGAGTAAATTTTATCATTGAAGAATGTTAAAATGTAAACAGAACAAATAGCTAGGAAAACTCAATTTATATTATTTGATTTTAAGCATCACTTATTTGTTTCTTACTTGATTTTTTTTTTAATTCTTACTTGGTAGCTGTCAGATGGTACAGTGCTCTAAGACAGTTAAATGTAACCTGTATGCAAAATTTGGTACTTCTTCGTGGTGTAGGAAGGAAGCTCAGTGCATTCATACCAAGCCTTAACAGCAATTGATCATGGTGATTATTTTCTGGAATGGCACTATCACAATGCTTATAAAGACTTGTGCTGAAAACATAGAAATACACACTTGTCAGCACCTTGCATGTATTCTGAAGTTATGGAAGCACTGAAGCTTTAGCTGGGATTGTCTTTTCTAAGTCTGGAACCGGATACTTGAATACAGTGCAGTGATAAATATGAGGACCTTTTCATGGAAGAGAGCTTCATTCAAATATGGTAGGGTATGTAAGGAAAAGCTGGAGAGAAGGAGTGAAAATTCAATGCTGCTTTTAAATGAAATCAGCTAACCTTATTTAAATTACAAAGTTGATTAAAGTTACCTCTTTCTAGTATATCCTGATGGCTGAAGAGAGTGACTAGTTTACTAAAGATGTGGCAGGTTTGTACTCACTGAACCACTTGCCATTCATGTTGGTGTGAATGGAAAAGAAGATCACTGGTTTGAGTAAGCACACGTGTGTTCAGTCTCCTGGCATTAGTTCAGAGTAGTCTTCCCAAGAGTCTTTTTTGGAAAGTGAATGCTGTGTGTAAGTGACATCTCTCCCTATGGAGAAGATTGCAGATGTTGAAAGCATGTATGGGGAGGGAGGTAGCTGGAGTGGGCGTCCCAAGTTTATATCTTACCTGTCTCTGTGACACTATGTTGGGATGGAGCTATGGGTCAAAGCCATTCTCCTTGCTAATACCCAGCTTCCCTTGGCAATGTCAGGGAGTGTCAGTCCCTCCTGGGAAGATGCCAGAATATTGCAGTTAGGACAGAGAAGTTGGCTCTCTGGGGCTCACTTGAATTTGCATGCTGAGATTTAAACTCCATATTCATAATTCACAACGTATTAGCAGAGCCAAGGTGGTGGAGATTTAGAATAGGAGTTTATATGCCATGGATCTTTTCTGTACTTAATAATATTTACTGTGACTTCAGATGAAGTCACCCACTAGTTTTCATGTATTCGTGTCATCATTTTAGTTAGCTATAGTCAGTCCTATGTGGCAGGGTCATTCTACCAAAATGTTTTAAATAAAATGTAAAGCTGAGCATATTGTGTTGTTAAGTGTTGGTAGTCTAAAATAACATAATCTGTACTTTTTATACTGTAAACAGTTATGCAGTTATCATTTGGGAAGTGATGTCAAGGAAGCAGCCATTTGCAGGTAAGGCCGTGTCTTCCTTTAATTTATTTTTCCTGCCTTACCTAAAGGTTAAACATAAAACCTGGGGACTTCATTTTAGGGGTTACTTTCTAATAATTCAACTTGTGAGCTTGTTAAAGAGCACTTTGAAATACTTTTCAAATTAGACTATTTTTTAGTATCTTTTTCTTTTTTAATTACAATGTTGTTTCATAAATTAAAATACTTTTTCATCAATTAAAAAAGAAACGTAATGTTATTTTGATGAGCTATATATTCTATATCTGCAAACTGAATTGCTCCTCCTATATAGTAAGCTCTTTATGTTGTATATATTTCTAATGACTTCACAATGTCTGTTTTGACAGAAGTTATAAACCCCTTGCAGATAATGTACAGCGTGTCACAAGGACAGCGACTGGACTTGAGTGAAGGAAGTCTGTCAATGGACATCCCTCATCGAGGGCTTGTCCTAAGACTGATGGAAAGTGGATGGGCACAAAACCCAGATGAAAGACCATCGTTCTTAAGTGAGTTTACCTTGCCAGATTTCTGTTGAACGTGGTACTTACAGAGCAAGGTTATAGTTGTGAAAGGGAAGTGTTAAAGATGTCAGGAGGATCTGTGTGCTCGGTCTTGTTGCTCATGATAAGGTGCTTGGCTGCTTCCTTCCTTGTCTGTAAACAAACTTTTATGAATGGAATTATGTGCGTGCCATAAAACCAGGTTGGTTGTTGGAGTCTTTTGCATTTACCATCTCTTTTTTTACCTGTAAAAAAGCACCATGTTTCGTTTAACTCCTTATGTTTGGAGGCTTTTGTTTATTGGTGGAGATAATTTGAGGTTTTTAAGGGGGCGTGGGAGAAGTGAAGTATAAAACGAGTACTGTGGGATTTACGAGCACCCAACCAACACCAACGACCTGTTGCACATTAGATAAGTTGTAGTGACTTCCACTTGTATTTGCATCTCAGTGCAAATCTTTCACTGACACTTTATTTTTCATTGTACCATCTCCTTTATCAAGCAAGAACTGGATTTTGTTTTCCAAGCAAGGAAATGTACCTAAATACAATATTTTCTAAAATTAAAAAAAAATAGATAACATCATGATATTTCCATATGCATTCTTGTTCTCCTATCCCAATTAACAAAAAAACCTAAACCAAAACAAACACAATTTAAGTGTGTGGTCACACTGAAGGGAAAATTATCTGGGATATGTATTACAGTGTGAGCTAACTTGCATTCTCTTTTTAGTGCCATGTGTGTAGTAAGATGGTCTTTGAAAAAAAAACATGTATTGCTTTTTGCCACTACTTTACTATCATAAAAAGAAAGAAGAAGTTGCAAAACTGTTGCAAAATTAGGGGAAGTACAGCTCACTGGTGGGGAACTTAAGCAATTACCATAGCATAGGGACACAGACATGCTGAGGCCAGTGTCATTTGGTTTCCCTGGATGTGATAGGTCAGTGCTTTGACTATCCCATCTTCCCTGGCCCTGCCTCATGCCTTAAACGTGTATTCTGGATATTGCTGTGTTGGGGGAGTGTTTGTTTATTTTTCTGGTATAAATCTTCTGGACTGGGAAGACAGCAACCCACTCTGAGGTCTTAAGGTGTTTGGTGCCATTCAGCTAATCAGGCTTGATGGGGCTACCTTAAACCACAGCAGGCTCACCAACCTCTCCATTCTGTGAATGTGAGACTTGCAGTGCAGCACTGTCCTGGATCTCTTTTGGTACGCAGTGATCAGGTGGCCAGATCAGGACAGGGTTTCTTTTGGTGATGTGAACTGTTCCAAGAGAAGCAAGCAGCTTCTGTTTTAGCAGCATAAGTGGTTTGATACATGTCAGTCGACAAATCATTTTTGTAAATGTAAGAAAGACACTTTAGTACAGTGACAACTTGATTTCCACTTCAAACCATTCATCGAGTACTCTTCCCTTGTTTAGAATGTTTAATAGACCTGGAGCCAGTTCTGCGAACATTTGACGAAATAGCTATGCTGGAAGCAGTAATTCTGTTAAAGAGGTCAAAGGTAAGTCCCTTTTGTTACAGTCATGAGTTGGTCAAATAAGTTGGTAACTTCCACTTGCTATAGGAAGTGTAATCTCCTTTTGACATTTCTCCTCGGTCTTCTTTGTCTAATCTTGTATCTGGTTGAAACATGAGTTTTTACAGGGCTGTCCTCTTGTCTTATAGCAGAAATTTAATACATGTAAATATTTGTCTTCCAGTCACGGTATGAATCGGAAAGTATTTACAAAAGTGCAAAGAAAGCAGATGTGGAGCAGAGGTCTTTGAATATACCTCTGAATATACCTCTGAATCCTGAAAAGGTAAATACTTTACGTGTTGCATTTGGTATGTCAGCATCCTGAGAGATTAAAGGAAGTTTAACTTGGTAAGGGAGTTGTTCTGCACTTGACTTTCCTGTGCAGTCAGGAAAGGCATAAAATGCATTACTTGAGTCAGGGTGTAACAAATGCGAAGCTTTATATGTGAAGATAGAAAAGGATGAGTATGCAAAAATTAGATGCTCATCTAAATACAGGAAAGCTCTAAATATGGCATGAAGCTGTCCAGGGGAAGTTGAGATTGGATATCAGGAAAAGGTTCTTCACCCAGAGGGCTATCAGGCACTGAACAGCTCCCCAGGGAATTGGTCACAGCACCGAGCCTGGCAGAGTTTTAAGAAGTGTTCACCACAATGCTCTCAGGCAAATGGTGTGACTCTTGGGGTGGTCCTTGCAGGGCCAGCAGTTGGACTTGGTGATCCTTGTGGGTCTCTCCACTCCACATATTCTGTGAGTCTGTGATCCCCTCAAGGAGGAGGGCAGCACACAATGCCT
Organism: Phainopepla nitens; assembly: GCA_013400175.1. NCBI lineage: Eukaryota > Metazoa > Chordata > Aves > Passeriformes > Bombycillidae > Phainopepla > Phainopepla nitens. The sequence continues at coordinate 101,665 of VXBQ01010478.1, read as the reverse complement.
GCCAATAGTAAGATTTTCTACTGCTCCCTTACACCTCTATGGAGCTTGCTTGTATAGGGTCATACAGATTTGCATTTATATTTTGATTCTTAATGCTGCTGCTTTTGGTTCTTACTAGTAGTTAAACTTGTATACAAAATTGTTGTCATCTTTGAAAATACTTAAAGTATTGGGATTACATAATTTCTTCTGATTTCCCTTATTTTAATTGTGCTGTCTATTGAGCATTTAGTTAGCAGGGAAACATGGTGATGGGAAGGTTCTGTGTAAAAAAATTTGCAACTTCATATTTGTTTAATGTGCCTGTTCAATATACAGGTGGATTTCTTTCAGCCAACATACTCTAGCTCCATACAGTGTGATGCACTTCCCCTTCGGAGCATCTCTCCAGATACATCAAAATTCAAGTCTATTCCCCAGTGCAATATCCTCTCATCAGGTGAGATACTCTTGACTTTGTGTAAGTTTAAGTTGCCATTGCAGCTTTACATTCACACTCAGACATTGCATTTGCGTAGTAGAAAGTTGGGTCTCTCTATGTCAGAAAAAAAAAAAAATGTCTTTTGTCAACTTTGTGCTCTGGATAAAACACTTGAGTTTTTAGGCTCTGATTTTCTGTTCCTATCACCTGAGAAATCTACAGCCCACAGGTTCAGTTTTCCTATTCAGAGTTGTGAGTGCAGAGCTAACATTTTCTTGTCCCTGCAGACACAAACTCTTGGCAGTTTAGTTAACTGGGGTTTTTTTTGTTTTGGGTTTTTTTTTTAATTTGTGAACGACTTCTGAATATAAAAAAGGCTACACATTTTGAAGCATTCTAGAAGCTGAGTAAACTCAAAGTTTCCAGAGCAAGTTTCTAGATCATTTTTAATTCAATAAGTAAAAATGTCTTTAGTTGATTGCTTTGCAAAAGTATCTGCCCAGAGCTTTTGTAGCTATCCCCTTTCATAAATAAAAGTTGGCAAAATTCCCTGAGAAAACTCAATTTTGTGTTTTTGCTGACATCAGAAGCCAGAAAAATACACTGGAACCCATGTGGAATAGCAATACATTGTGAAACTAAAACTGCATTTAAGTTTCTTCCTTTGACAGAATGTAAACATATTTCAAAAGGATGGAGTGTCCTCTGGCATTGCAGGGCCCAGGAGTATGAAAGCAGACAAGACTATTGACTTCACTGCTATAAAATGAGGACATCACAAAGTATTCTGAGGTGCTGCAAAACCAGAGATACTCTGTTAGAGGTAGGAGAACAGGCAGTTCCTGTTTCACCTCCTATTTAAATACATTAACAATTTTGAACTTCTTACTCAGTGTACTAGAAAGGTATAAATACAGCAGGAACTTGAGTAAATAAATTATGGGAGGACTTTCAGTTACTGAAGAAAATGGCAGAAAGCAAGTGCAGGGTACTTTGGCTGTACATCAGCTGAAGCATTTATCTATACAGCATAAAAACTTCAGAGATGAAGAATAACTTGTATTGACCTGGCTTAATAAGTATGTTGTGATGAATTTTAGAACATGGAGTATTAGTTTGAACATGAGCATGGACTGTAAGTGTAATCACATAAGATATTGATAAATATCAGCCTTTCTTGCTGCTGGTTCCTGTTGTAAATTGTTGTGTCTGCCTGTGGAGGGCATCAGTAAAAATTCATTGGTAAAATTGATCTGATTGGTCAGCTGGTGGTCATTTTATAGAGTCATTGCTTAGACTTTTTGTTTATGTATAGGTACTGTAAAACTTGTGAAAATAGTGCCTACAAAACCCTACTGCAGAAGTGTTTGTTATTACTTTGCCAACAGCTGCATCAGGTAGTGTTGTAGTGGGAAGCAAGACTGACATTCCTCTTGCTTTTCAAACACAGATACAATTGTTTCAGGTGAAAATTCTATTCCAGGTAGCTGTTAGCAAGAGAGGAGTTTGGCATGGCACCAAGGCAGAAGTTAATGACTACAGAGTCTAGCTGAGTTAATGACTATAGATTCTTGTTTTTTCCATCAGTGCAATCAGAATACTTTTTCAGAAAATTGCTTCTTCAGAGTTAAGACTTGTCTTCTAGCCTTTAGCCTTTCTTTTCATCTTAATTTTTTTTTTCCCCTTCCCTAGTGAACTTTTCTTGGGTATTTCTTTAAACAGCTCTTTTCCCTCTTCCCATTTCATTTCTGATCCAGAGAGTAATCCTTTAACATACTTTGTTTTGCTAGGATTTTGAAATCCCTTTGTAAAATAAACTCCTTTATTCTTGCAGTATCCTAACTAGTCCTTCTGGTGCATGTTCTAACTTAAGGCATTGAACTAAGGCTACGTAGTATTATGAGAGACATGACAAACTTCTTTTTGTCTACGAAATCCCACTTACTTAGTATACCTTAGAATTTTATTTTTCCTTTCTCACAAGGTCCTTCATTACAGAATAATCGACTTAGGGATTGTTTTTATTCCTCATCTCACTTCTAATCATTAGCCCCAGCTTGAAACACAAAGTCTAGATCTCATATTTTTCCCTTTTTTTTCTATTTCTGTTACTCTGGTCTTCTAGGTCACCTAGGTTCTTTTTGAGTCAATATGGGTTTTTCTGAGTAACATCTGAATAACTCTTATTAGCATTTTTTTTGAGGGAGCTGAGGTTGTTTAGCCTGGAGAAAAGAAGGCTCAGAGAGGAAATTTTGCTCCTTTGCTCTCTGCAGCTACCTGAGAGGAGATTGTGGCCCATTGGGGGTCTCTTAACTGACAAGCAATAGCAGCAAGCAGTAGGATGAGAAGTGGCCCTGAGGAGGTTTAGATTGGTTATTAGGAAAAATTTCTTCATGGAAAGGGTTGTCACGCGTTGGAACAGGCTGCCCAGGGAAGTGGTTGAGTCACCAGCCCTGGGGGTATTTGAAAGATGTGTAGATGTGGCACTTCAGGACATGGGCAGTGGTGGACTTGTCAGTGCTAGACTCGATGATCTCAAGGGTCTTTCCAGTGGAAATGGTTGTGTGATTTTATGATTGTATTTTTTTATGCTGGGGTCACTGGTCAAGGTCATTCTCTCATACCTGTACAATTCCAGTCATTTTGTCTTTACGTTATAAAATTAAATATGTGTGCCTAAAAGTGTATAACAATCTATCCCAGCACAGCTACCTGAAATATTTTCCTGAAATGATCTTTAAATATTTTCCTGAAATGATCTTTCACTCACAGTGGTTGTCTTCTAATCCCCTTTTTTCATTCAGTAGATAATATCTACTGCTTCACAGTACATAGCTCTGCCCAACTTTCTCTCTTGTTCATGAAATAAAATACTAGTCACTATGAGTTCTAGTCCACTATTTTAAAATATTGAGGATGGAGTTTCTTCCACATTTTTCTGTTCCTGCTCTGTGTACTTACAGACATATTCTTCTACAGGTCAAGAAAGAGCTGAGAATACACCTTCAGATTTCCCCATTGGACAGGTAATCTTGAGTTGTCCATGGGGCTACCTCATTGTGTCTTTAGATGCTCATCTGAATTCTTGCATCTCTGGTTCTTAGTGAACATCTCAGTTATTGTGTCTTTATCAAGTGACACTGTGAAAGTCTAATCAAAGCTATTTGCAGAGTTAGGCACATGTCCTGTAGTTCTTTTCTCATCAGCTGTTTGTCATCTCTTCCTTGTGTCTTTCCTACTGCTGCTTTCACATCTGTCATCCTTTTCTACTATAAAAAAATCCTAAAACCGAAACTGTTAAACTTTCCACCTGATGGAAATCCTTTTTACTTTTCTTTGCAAAAGTTGACACGAAGCTTTCCTGAAGTCATATCCTGTTTTGATGGACTACAAAAGGCTTCTGTTGGTCTCCCACTGAATGTTAACTTCTCCCACTGCTCTTCATGTCCTTTTCCCCCACCTGAATCTTTATTTTAATATTTTTTGTTACACAGCCAAATTTCATCAAAATAAATTAGTCTGCTTTCCTGCTGACTGTTGGTTATCTCTCCAAATACTCAAAGGATTTATTTTGTTCTTCTAGTCCCTACAAAAATTTTCTGTCAAACGGAGCTTTTTCTTTAAAGTTCACATCTACCAGATTTATACTCCCAGTATTTCTTTAAAATAAAGCAGGACCCCAAACCATAGTCAGACCCTGGTAAAATATAAGGGACATAAATGCACTCAGAATTTGAGTATATTTGTTGTATATAATGTGAAAGTAGTTGGTTTATGACTTCTTTTGTGAAATTGCTCTAAATAATCTCTGATGGGTGTATTTTATTTATTTTATTTGAACACGGAACTAATACAGCTTGTTCTTTTCCTTTTTTTTTTTTGTTTTTTTGGTCTAAGATGGCAATTCTGGGTATCTACATTCTCTCAGCAGCCAGAGCACGGATGGAAATCTGTCTGTAACTCAGAGTGCCAAACTGCTTGTGCATCCATACAGCACTGCTCTCTCATCTGACAAGAGTGTTTCAGACGCCTCAAGTTCTGCATCCTGTGTGCTGCGGTCGTCGCCGATTCCTTCAGGTACAGCAAACACTGTTTGATTCTGAGCCCCACAATAAGTGTTCTAACATTGAATGTATGTCTTTATGAAATGGAAACTCAAGTGTTATTCACCTGCAAAGTGAAAACAAAACATCTGCAAATTAAGAATGCAAAATTAAGTAATTCTGCCCTTGTAGACTTATATTACAAAGTAAGCAAAAACAGTGTAAAGTGTGACCAAGTACAGGTACCTGTAGCTGCTAGCTTTTTTTCTCCTCTTAATCAGATTCCTTTTGCTATGGTTCTTCTTTATCCCATTCCCTTTGCTCATTTTATTTCTCCTATCTCCTACTGCTGCTGCAGTGCTACAGTCCAGCAGAACAGGAGAAAAACTTAGCTCAAACTTAGTCACCTTGTTGCCTGTCACTTCTCACTTTTTAGGCTTTCCAATCTTCCATTTAGTAATGGTAGGGCTGATAGAAGCAGCAACTGTGTCAGCCTCTCACCTGTAGTGATCCTCTGTGTTAGTTGAGAGCCCACTACATTGTATTCTTGTGTCAAATAACTTTTAAAAGTTAACACAAATATTAAAAAAACTTTAATGATGAATTATTCAGAAATATTTTTTGAGGGGCCACAAAATAACTTGCAACTTTATAAAGATCTGTTGCATCAATTCCTCTTCTGAAAATGTAAGAATCAACACCTTCTCACAATGTGATACCTCATCATGAGAAAAATACCAGGAAACTACAGGGATGTTTCCAGTAATCACCAATAAAAATCCACCTGGAGAATGAATTTACCACCTTTCTCTCTTTAGTACCAGGTCAGGTTGAACACTGGAACAGGTTGCCCATGGAGCCTGCAGAAGTATCATCACTTGGAGATGCTCAAAATTCAGCTGGGCAAGGCCCTGAGCAACCTGAGTTATCATTGAAGTTGGCCCAGCTTTGAGCAGGCCATTACATCAGATGACCTCCTTGAGGGTCCCTTCCAGCCTATATTATTCTTTGATTCAGATAGAATAAATACTCTAACCACCAAATTTGTCAAATTGGAACATTTTGACAGCTTTTTTTCAGCTTGCTCTTTGTTCTGGGGCAATATTTGTTGACAGACAGTTACAATCTCTTCCTTTTTTCTAATCCTTTCCAATTTCAGATTTTGTATTGGAAACTATACAACAGAATGTAGCTCATCAGTGGATCCAAAGTAAAAGAGAAGAAATTATTGATCAGATGACTGAAGCATGTTTGAATCAATCACTGGATGCTCTTCTATCAAGATTTTTACTCATGAAAGAAGATTATGAACTTATAAGCACCAAACCTACAAGGACATCTAAAGTACGACAACTGCTTGATACTTCAGACAGCCAAGGAGAGGAATTTGCCAGAATTATAGTACAAAAGTTGAAAGATAACAAACAGCTAGGACTTCAACCTTATCCAAATATTGTATCTAATTCTCAAAGACTGCATCTTTAAATTTATTCTTTCTTTATGAAACCATGTGAATATTTCTTACAATATGATTCTTGTTTCTATGTAGTATTTTATATATGTGCAGCTTTGTTTTTACTGTGCTTTTGTAGAGTCTCAGAAATGACCCTGAGTTCTTCTAGCCTGCATTTGGTCAGTGACCAATTAATAAGTTGGAGTGCAGTCATAAAGCCAAACACTTGATGGCTGTTGACTCATTTTGTAAAAGTATTTTGTTTATACATGACAAAGAAAAAATATTAAACATTCACTATTTTACATATTTGCTGTTTTTACACATCATTTCCTTTCATCTCACAGGATTCAGACATCTCATCTTAACATGTTTGTTTTTCTCCTTCCATTTGCTCTTTCTCACAGAGGAGGGGAAAAAAAACATAGGTGTTCTTTTCCAGGGCTGTTCTGCTGTGTGTATAATAAACATTCTTCCTTAAGCCGTGCTGGTGTGCATACAGAAGAAGAGAGAAGAGAAGAGAGAAAGGATTTTTTTTTTTGTTGTTTTCTTTCGGTTTTTTTTTTCCCATTTTGTTGCCAGAGCAAGTGCTTCAGACCACTGCATAAGAAGAATGTTAGTCCAAAGAGGAGGCCAAGGGCAAGGAGAACATTGTGCTTGTCATCTTTGTTCTGCTCAGAAGAGATATAGTAGAAAGGCTGCAGCTATAGCATTTTGCACTCTGTGGTTATAACCACTTAAGCTGTTCTTGAAATCATAGTAGCATGAGATCCAGAAAGAACTTACATGACAGCATCCTCAGTTAATACCTCTTGAGCATTTTCTTCGTCATCTGCCTTGCTTTTGTCACCTGCCATCTTACCACCCCTTACCTTTGTCATCTGCCATAAATATTTCTCATGTCATGTTGCTAGATCAAACTTTTAGCTCAATTTTATTTTTGGTATTTACATAATGAACAGCAGTTGGGTCTGTACAAAGATCACTCAGGCCCTGCCTTGGCATGCTGGAAGTAAAGTGCAGGGTTCTCTTCTGCTGTGACCTGCCTTAACCTTCTCCAGGTCACATCTCTGCTGTCCTTTTTTGTCTGAAGGATGGTAACATGTTGAGGCACAAATGGGGCCGCCTGAGAGGAAAAGGTAAGTGGTGGTTTTTTTCAGTTTGTTTCACAAGACCTTGGAGACTTGATCTAGATGACTTCAAAACTTGTAAAAACATTACTGGTTTTAATTTGGCAGAACACAGCACAGGCAGATTATTTTTGGAAGCACTAATAAATAATTACAATTTCTGCTCAGGCTATCTAAAGTTTGGGAAAATGCAAACTCCACATACAAGAATGGTGAAATATACCTAACTTACCATATAAAAAGGAGCAGATAAATGAAAATCCTAAGTGATGGCTGTTTCAAAACCTATGGAGATGTGAGATCTGCCCCATTTCAATGATTCAAGTTTCAGTGTGGTCATTACTGCTTTGCAACAGCTTTCTTTTTTTCAGTATCTTTATGATTTTGTGAAGTAAATAACAAGAATACAGTGTATAGTTTTTTGGATAGGAGGGGTTTAAAGTTGTTTTTAATAAAGTAAGTTTTTTACATAAACTGGGTATTTGCCTTTTATCCTGCTTCTCTCTGGAGGCTGTGAAATTAAAGTTAGATAGCTAAAACTAGGACTATGGTGCAATGAATGGCTGTGCTTTTCCTAGAGCAGACCTAGTGATGTCTAGCAGGGAGAGGTCTGAGGAAAGCTGGTGCCAGAACTGTGTGTTCCACTGCACATCACATTTTAAGCCACAGCTGTTCATTGTTGTTGGTGCTTAAAATAAGATTTGTGTCTTGCAAGGTAACAAAGAAACATTTCTTCAATATGTGTCCAAAATTCATCATGTATTAGGAACTTTCCTGAGGACCCACTGTAAGACAGTTATATGAGGGAAAAGAGCATCCTGCAGCTTTCAAAGTCTCCCTGCTATCTCCTGCCTGTCAATAAAGAACTGGCTTGGTTTCCCTTAATTACAATGTTAAGTGTTGGCCCTAGGGAGTCACATCCAGGCATGATGCTGTAACACTGCTGCCATCACTGAGGGCTGCTCTTTTTCATGTGAGGAAGTGGTGAGTGGTGCCCCTCACCATGCCTGAGGTGGCACAGCTGCAGAAAAAGTCGTTTCCTACCCCCAGCTCTGAATATGCCCATGTCTGTAAGGCCTTGAGCATTCCAGCCAAAGCCCAGCCCTCCAAGGAAACCCTGAGGCCATTCAGTATAAAAACTCAGGCCGATCTCCCTCCTCTTTCCTTGGACCCTGAGCCTCCTTCCATGAGGGAGTACAATCATGCAATAGTTTAGGTTAGAAGGGAGCACTGAGGGTCAGCTAGTCCAGCCCTTCTGCCATGGGCCGGGACATCTTCAACTAGATCAGGTTGCTCAGAGCCCTGTCCAGCATGACCTTGAATGGTTCTAGGGCATCAGACACCCACTCTGGGCAGCATCAACCCGCCCTCTCCACACAGAGAGGGCATACACAGGTTCCTTGAGTGAAAGGGGGGAAGGGGCAACCACAGTTGGGGCTTGAGAGATACAGACAAGGGCATAAGGAGAGTGATTTGGGGTCAGCATGGGGGAAGAGAGGTGGAGGTTGTGTGCTTGGCCATACACCTCTAAGGGTGTGTGGAGGGACGGACATGAGAATCAATATGAGCCACAGTCTGACACTAATGTTGTTTTACAGTTGTTTTAACAGTATTTTATACATTTCTCACTTCTTCAATGTAATTCCTAACAGATTTTTTTTCTGCTTTTTTACTCCAAGGGGAAATACTGCTGATATTTCAGACTGACAGTAAAAGCTTTTCCATGAGTCATAACAGCTCGCTGAAACACTGCACTTTCCACATAGAAATGTCTTTTTACATGTACACGGGGGGAAATACAAACACAGGACTACACATATTATTTTGTGTTTGTTGGCATTAAATTTTGTATGGTATTTTAGCACCTTGTCACTTAGTAGTGGCTGCTCCTCGCGTTCTGCTCCCAGACCTGGAGTTAACGTGGTTGGAAGAAGTTTGTTGTCTGTGAGCTATGTTCTCTCCTGCATCAACTTCATGGCAAAGTAAGTAAAGACCTAAGATGACCCAAATGCTGGCCTTTGCATGTCCTTCAGAATCTTGCAGCTAATGGTAGAGGGTGTTTGGCAGAGTGTTTTCAGTCAGGGTTTGGTGTAAGTGCATCTATTCTGGATGAGGACTGTAGGGGCCTGTGCTGGCTGAGGCACAGAAGGCAGAGTTGTGGAACAGGAGCAAGCAGAGGACTTGGCAGGGGCACCACGGAGCTGTTTGCTGCAGCTGAGTAATGGTATGAATGAAGAGGGCTCTGGAAATAATTGAACTAGTCTTGTTTCCAATGCAGAGTACGAAAAGCCTTCCTGAGCAGTAATGGAAATGTGGGCAAGAAACCAGAAAATGCCACAGGTTTATTCAGGCAAGCATGCCTTACTTTGCTGTTCAATAAGGAAAAGCGTGTTTATATGTAACTGAGACACACAGAAGAATTACTGTGAACAGTAAGTTGGTGCAGGAGACGCCTCACTGCAGACATTCTTACCAAATCCTGAAATACTGTAAAAATGAGTAAGGACCTCTTGTTACAAAGGTATTCACATTCTCTTCTTTACGTTATCCATCTTGCTCACTTAAAATGCAAGATTAAATGTAATCTTCCTTGGAAAAGGAGCTAGATTTTGTGTTTACAGAATAAATGTTCAAGAAAAATCCTTTTCATGTCCAGTGCATGCTTTATGATTGCTCAATGTTGATTTATGTGCTGTTCCTGTAAATCTATGGCAAATATCCAGCAGTGTGTAACCGTGAGGGTCAGACCAATAGAAATATGGGAGACATTAATGAAGAAAAGCCTCTGTTTCATGTTCCTACATTCAGCTTCTACAGACTTGAAACCAGCGGCTGAGGCTGGCTCAGGAACAGGATAAATGGACAATATAAAGGTGGTCTGAGAGCAGAGTCCCTCAGTATAACACACAGTCAGAAAACTAGTTTGGCGCCCCCAAATCAGAAACAGGACAGACTCAAGTTCAAATTTCAGAGTGAAAGTAATTACCCATTCTTGAAAATGTGCTTTCTGGGCTTTAGGCTATAGCTTGTTAACATTGCCCTGGCAGAAGAAAAAGACTTTAGGACGACAGAGGCCCTGAGTAAGGAACATGGTGCTCAGCCTCTCTGTTTATCCAGTAAGAACAACATCCCTGCAAAACAATCCTGTTGCCAAAATGCTTCTTGCTACGTTATTATGTACATAACCACGAATTTGCAGGCATTTGGAGTTGTGCAATCTTTTCAGGCTGACTTAGAGAGTTCTCATCCTTCAGAGACAAAACAGGTTGAAAGCTGTTTGTCGTACAGAAAAGGATTTGTCCTACACTTGCTTTGAATAGGGTTTTAAAAAGCATAACCATTTCTGCATAAACATTAACATTACCTGCCTGAGTCTATCACAAATGAAGAGTCTTTAAAATGAAGAAGAGCCTTTAATATTAAGAAGCAGGAGGAGCACTGGCTTATAAAAGAAAGATTTGAATTGTTTTTATTATTCCTTTTGGTCACCGTGGGTTACAGAATGGAACGTGCTTCTGTGCTCCTGCTTGTTTTCCAGTTGGACTGCTCAGGCGTGTTGGAGGGATATCTGTGCTTGAAATAAAATATTTTACTTTCCTGTGTGGATTAGTGGTCCAGTCTGGTGAAGTGCTGTTATCTGGTGCCTCAGCTCTAGTGACAAGACTTGATCTGCTGGATCAGCTCCTTTGCATTTTTGCTGGATCAGACCTTTGGCACGTGAGTACATCATTCTTCACGGAAAACAAAAATCACAAGTTAGTGCTCTTGCATTCATTAACTTTAAGAAGATTTTATTTTCTGGATGTTTACTTGGTTCAGTAGACATTATGCTGCATACCACACTGGCTTTGCTAAAGGACGTCATAGGACAACCTGTTATTTCAGAAGACTAAGTGAATACACTGGGTAAATAATTTCTTTGCTTACTTTTATCTTAGGGTTTTTTTAAAGCTTATTGAATTAAAATAAGATCTTAACACCAGATCAGCCTGTTTTGTGTCTCATGTATCGTGTCATAAATTAATATAAAAGACACAGATCTATAATTCTGAAGCTAAGAAAAATAATTGAGTTTATTAGTATTTAACAATGTATAGATTGAACTTAGAAGAAAATTTGTGGGGGGAAAAAAAAAAACATTTGGTTGTTTGAAATTAAATTATAACTATGATTTTTTCAGTTAACTACAACTCTTTTCTAGTCTGCCCCCACTGAAAGACTTTCTGATTTAGCAAGCTATGCCACCAGAATAAACATCTTTGTGTAGTGCTCGTAAAAATTCCATTGTGGCTTTCTAAATCGGCAAGAAGGAATTAGACTGCATTAGTTATTCATGGTTTCAGTGACACATGGATGAGGGATTTCTCCCCCTCCTTCCAACTTTCCTTTTTTGGAAGGAAAAATGTTTTTTGTTGTATTTCTATCTTAGGAATAGAGAGCAGCAGTCGCTCTTCTGCCTGCTAACGACCTCAGTTATTAGGTCTGTTTGGAGAAACCACATTCCAGGAGAGTCTGAGATCTTTATTGAAAGCTCTCATTCATTTTAATATTCATGCTATGGTAAAAATAGCAGGTAAGGCAAGGCTAAAGGAGAGTGAGACAAGAGGCTCTTCGTAGGGGTGTTAACCTGGTGAGGCAGAGGTGTTTATTTAGAGCAGCAGCCCGAGAGGCACTGTTTTATTACAGCAGCCTTTCTGCTAGAGGAAGCAAGCATATCACCTACTCTCCGGTACGCTGCTAACTTCTCTTTTTAACACCTCCTTAGCTTTGGGCTTCAGTAACTTTTCTCTCAAATCTCCTCTGTGATTTGCTTTGGGGTGGGAATGGAATGCTGGGGGTGGAGCAAATCCCTCCTGTGGGAAAGCCAGTCTGTGACCATAGTAATGCATTTGGAGCCTGTGGGGCCATAATTCGTTAATTTTTATAAACATAGAATTTGAAAACCCAAAAGGAAATATGCCTGTTTCCTATTGAGTGAGAAGTGTTTACTTCAGATGAAATCAAAGTGGATTTTTTGTTGCTGTTGTCTGAGTTTTTCGTATTATAATTTCTGAGAGTATTTTATTTTATGCTGTTTCCTCATACTGCATAATCTCGTTTTGTTTGCTTTCCTCATTGGGAAATGTCCAACAGTACAATATGCCATGAATACTCCCTTTGAGACCTGTTGAAGCTCATACTCAGTAGTAGTGTTTTGAAGTTTGAACTACATTTTTTTGGTCATGTTGAAAACTGCCTGCTCATCTAAATTCATGTTCCGATAGCTATTAATATAAATGCATATGTTTGGGGTTTTTTTAACTTTTGGTCTATCTTTTAAAGGCAGGAGAAAAATAAGAGATTGCTCATAACTTTTACAATGGCTTTCTACATATATATTGATTTCTAATACACACATAATTAAAATGTGCTAGATTTTAATTTTAAATGTTATTCTTAATCTCACTAATTTTCTGACTGAAACTAGAAATTATTGGGAGATTATCAGTTTTCTTAGCTGGTGGGCATTTGCCTGGTTCATTGGTGGCATAGCACATATGCATTATGGAGAAATTTTGTGGAGGTAGGCAAAATTCACCATGAAATGAGGTGTTAATCTGATGTCCAGCATGTTCCAACTTCTTTCATAGGAGCTGACTTTCTAAACGCCCTCAGCTTCTAAGAGAATCTGCTGAAGGCAACAATAATTGCTCTCTGAGACCTTATTGATTTACTAATATTTATTGAATTAAAATATGAGAATTGCTAAATGCTCTAACAAAGAGAGGCACTCAGTCCCTCTGGAAGGCTATGGAACACTTTGTAAGACTTCACAAGTCTGTAAGTTCCTTGGTCAGCACTTCCCTGACGAAGCCTTGCTGAATCATTTGGCAAAGGTGAATTACCTCCTTAAGAAGGAAGAAATCACTCATAAGTGTAGACCCCTGAAGAATGGGAAGAGTCTGAGAAAATCCTGCCCTGCCAAACCAACCCTACAGTAATTTATGGAAAAACTGTCTTTGATTTCAACCTAGTTTTCAACTACTATCAACTTGTCCCTTCTTCCTTCACTTTTGTGTATGACTTTTGGCAGTGTTTAAGTAAGAAATGAGCTATTGAGAAATACCTGTATATGGTGTTACTGTTTTCTTTAACTTCTCAGGTGTCAGTCTCCAAGGCCCTTTCTGTTGCTCTTTGCACATGTAGCTGTGAGCTGGATAGAAAGCTGCGAAGGATTTAGGGCTATTACGACTGTTTGGGCTCTCAAGGCATTGTGCTTTCCCTGAGAGGAAAGTTTCCCTCCATTTATTGAGGTTGCCCCTAAGAAGAAGGAAGACCTGCATGAAAACAGGGTTCTGAAGCTGTGTAACAGAGCTCACTTGCTGACTCAAGGCAGAGGCGAGTGTCGGCAGCTGTGTCACTCAGCCCGCGGCGGCCTCGGAGGCACACTGGCACATTGGTTCCAGAAACCAGTAGCTCTTTCTGCTTGTCCTGGTCTGTGGGACCAAGAGAGCAAGGACCTTCCTTAGCATCAGAAAGCTTTTACGCTTTGCTCTTCAGACTTCATGCTCAAGAGTTACTGAAATACCTGTACTGGTATTTTTGCTGCCATAAAGTTTTATCGTCACAACACCCAACCATGTTAATGCAGGATGCAAAGAAGCTCAGTTTTTAAATTACTGCATAAATTAAAACTTTCTGGTCTCAGGAAACCATTCTGACTGCTAGCAGCTTTCACCATAAATATTTGTCATCTATTATAATACAGGATTTTACAACTGAAAATGGCCACCTCTGTAAGAAATCACCTTATTACAGCTCTGATGGTTCTCCCCAGTAAGCTCTCTCAGTTAGTAGCTTTTGCTGTCTCTCACTTGGATTATGTGCACCCTCAAAATGTGATCTAAATGTCCAAATTATGGAGAAGACCTATTGAAGCATTCTTGAACATGTAAGCTTCTCAGCTTAAGCTTCTTGGCACACCAGTTTGAGGCAGAAGCAGCAGTGTTGGTCCCAGAAAGGGGACATGGTGGCTGAGGATAAAGCGATAGTGACAACAATGGGACAGGACTATTGACCATGTTCAGTAGGAAAAAAATAGCAGAAGCTGTAAATGAGATAAAGAGTTAGACAGCAGACACTGGGCATATCCTCGAATAGTTTTCATCACTGCCTGGAATGTAAAAGCAGTAAATTCTTTATACGCTTGACAAAACAATTATTCTTATGCTATTATAAAGGGAGATCTGTACAGGAGACTATTTTCTATATTCCACTAATTTTCTTAATAGCATGAAGATTTTGCTGAGAACAAGCATGAGTCACGACTCAGTGAATCTTGTTTAATTGTTTATTTAAGAAAGATATAGTCCTGAATAAAGAAATCAGTAACTCTCCAACATTGTGGTGGCACTGAATGAAATCGGTGCACTGTCAAAGCTGCTAGAAATAGTAGAAACACTGCTGTCTTGGTGGAGAAGGACAGACAGAAGCTGTTTAAAATATTTTGGTCAAAAATTTCTACTTTCAGGTGATATAAACTAATTACAGTGAAGTTGCACATCTTGGTTATGGAAAGTGAATCTCTTACCCTTTGATTCTCAGGCCATACCTATCTGTGGACTTATCTGAGGGTCTGGGTAAAGTTCTGCTAATGTAACATGTCCCAAAGTACTGAATTTTGAACTGTTCTTCTAATTGGTTTTCTTTCATAATGGTTTCATCCACAGTCTATTATTTATGGAAGAAATACTTCCCTACACAGCTCTGCTTACACATTTTTAGAAATCGGAAATAATCTTTTGGTAGCACAAGAGATAACAAAAAAATACACAAAACACTGTTATTTAAGAAAATAATTTAAACTTTACCCTTGTGCTCTCATGAAAGCTGCAAATTGTAAAAGTGATGCCAGGCTTCAGTAGTATTGCCAGTTTAAATGGTCAAATTCCCTTTAGCTAGCAAGCCATCTGTACTAGACATCAAAGTTCAGGTTTGATACCACATACACAAGTTACCTGTACCTACCAATTGCTTGATATATTCCTTTTCACAGGAAAATAACTAGACCTTACTTATCAGTGAGACTTCCTTTCAGGAAAAGTGATAGCCACTGGGTTTGATCACTGCTTGCATAGCTCCACATTCACATCACCTGGGTAACAACTGTGTTTTAAATTCCCACACCCTTTGAGCTGTGCCCACTGAAATATTTGTGCATTTCAGCTCACAGCCAAAGCTCGCATATAAAAGTCTGAAAAATAATTATAAAAATTGTACATCAAGTATAAGATTATTTTAAACCAGCTATGCTGAAAAAGGAGTATTAATACAGAATTATGCCCAGATTTTTAGCATGCTGCCATCATGATGAATTCTCCAAACAGCTGCCATCATGGGAGGGGTTTCTGCCAATATTTCATATAGCCATTCAGAACAGAAATGGAGACAGGAGGTTCTGCAAGTATTTTGGGGTGGGGAGGGTGACTTTTTCCTCCTTTCTGTCACATAGAAGGAAACAGATGAGGCTTATCAGGAGGATATATGAATGGTGTGTTGGATGCATGAAAACCAGGATGGTGTTTTCTATTCATAGAGGGATGATGTGAGAAGTAAGAGGAGTCACTTGTGTGTGTGAGGAGGAGGTCAGAAAAAACAGGGAAACTGCAGTCATACTTTGAAATTTCTGACATGATTTAATATTTAACTTTATTCCAGTATTCCCACAGTGTTCCTGTGGTGAGAGAAAATGCCATTGGGATGAGAAAAGCATTTAATCTTTAAAGAGAGTTTGGCATCTTTTAGTTTTTAATACTCATCAGGCCTCATTTGCTATGTGATCAATTAATGAGTTGCGTCAAAAAGTGCTGGGAAGGAACACATAGAATTATAATATATTCAGAGTTGCAAAAACAGTCATACTTTATAAAGAAAAGCAAACCTTTCAGGAAGTTTGAGGAGGGCAGATTGTTTTAAACTGGCCATTGACCCACGTTTTAACAACATAAATTTGTGAATCACGTGTAATGTGTAAATGTAATGTGTAAACATTTGTAATCAAATGGGGTTTGTTTTGCCAGTGTAGCATGGATGAGCTTTGTTCTACTCAGGGAACCTGGGTCTAGGTCACAGGATTTTGAGAAAGTTATGTTCAGAAGTGCTTTAGAGTACGTGTGGAGGTGGGAAGGGAAGGGGAAACAAATGCCTTTTGAGACAGACACCAAAAACTAGCCGTTGGTCAAAGCACCCTTATAGATCAGCAGGACCCAAAAACTGAGACAGTCACTGCAGTCCTGGGTTCCTCATCCCCAGTGACCTCAGCCACAGAGCTGTGCGTGTGTGCACAAGGCAGATTGATCCATGGAGCTGTGCAGTTAGGTCATTCTTCCCAGCTCCCAGCATACTTGGATCTTGTCCTGTGAGCACCAGAGGGAGATGCTTTTACAGGCATGTTTTGTTGGACTCTCTTATATAGAAGCATTCCAGGGACAGAGTGTTCCAGGCTCAGTCCCTGTGAATGTTAGTGGCTTCTCCTGAGAAGTCAAGTGAGGTTAATAGCTAACCAAGCTGCATTATTCACTGCAGCAGCAATCTCATCTCTAGGTGCAGTAAAAGTCTCTTTTTTTACCTTCATATTAACATTTACCTTGTGAGATTAGGGGTTTTGAGGCTCTTTTTCTGTCCTTTCTCTAATGTTCCCCAGCAGAACAGTTTTCAAGTGAATGTCATTTGATGAAACAAATAATGATGAAATTAAAATTCTTTCTGGGATAAGAACAAATTTTAGGAAGAGGTATTCTTGTAGAGGACACTCCAGCTGTATTAGAATGTGTTTCCAGGGATAAAGTGTCTCCTTCTTCCTTAAAATATTTTCAATAATATCATGTAGAATTACAATTCAAGACAAATAATAATAGTGGTCTGAGAGCTAACAAAAGCTTTGGAATCTATAACCAAGGCAGTGGCCTCATTTTTATCCATTGAAAAGGTATGCAACCGTGAAAGTTAAGAAAATTGACTAGTGTGCTGTTCCTGAACTGCAAGATAAAATCAGGCAAAACAGTTGTTCTTTGTATCATTTATGCCATATATCTTAATGATCTTCCCTGTCTCTGATGCCACATGTATTACAAAAGATGTTCTTTCCTCTTGTTTTCAGGTAATGTGATTTGAAGATGCCAACCCCTTGCCAAATATGCTGTGATAAAAAGTCCAGAACCAAGAATGCAAAAGCTGAAATGGACAGTATGGCAGAGACAAGTGAAAAAATGCAGATGAAAAAAGAAATCACATTACTTAACGGAGTTTCTTTAATTGTAGGGAACATGATTGGCTCTGGCATATTTGTGTCACCCAAAGGTGTTTTAATGTACAGTGCTTCCTATGGACTCTCGCTGGTCATCTGGGCGCTTGGTGGGATTTTTTCCCTGTTTGGAGCTTTGTGTTACGTGGAACTTGGAACATCCATCATGAAATCTGGAGGCAGTTATGCCTATATTCTGGAGGCATTTGGGGCCTTTGTGGCCTTCATCAGACTCTGGTCTTCCTTGCTAATTATCGAGCCAACAACTCAGGCAGTGATAGCCATCACTTTTGCTAACTATATTGTTCAGCCCATTTTCCCCCACTGTGAACCGCCGTATGATGCAGTCAGGTTGATTGCAGCTGCATGTATATGTAAGTAGTGATTGCTGGAAGTTAAGAACTGTAATTGTGGTCAGAGGAGGCTTTTCTAAATTTCTGTTCCTTTGCATTCTGCGAAAATAATTATTACCTATCTAAAACATGTTCTTAGGAACTAATAATCTTTTATTCAGATGTATTGTGTTTGGGGCTGGTGTTACTAGAGGGGAGAGGAGAATTGCAACAATTTGACAGTGAGAAGTTGTGACTGCTGGTTAAAGACACATGTATGTCTGTGGTTCACTGGCCCAACTGGCTGATAGGTCACTGGCAATGCACAGATTCATTTATGAAGGCAAGAAGTTCTTTGAGTGTGTGGGGTTGCATGCTAGTGCCCTTACTGTATAGAATGATTTCTAAATTATTTTCATTCTGAGCATTACAAAACCCTTTTTCTTCCTTTCAAAACCGAGCTACAGATTATAGGCAGGTCAAGGAAACAGAAGCAAAGACCAACAAGAGTTCTAGATGAGAAATAGTCCACTTTGATCCATGCTTGAGAGCGCTCTAGGTCACCATGCTACATTTGTTCTGCTCTCTCTGCCAGCAGCTGGGCTTCGTACCTGGTACCAATCCACACCATTACCTTTCCTCATCTAGCTCTGTTTTGAATCATGGGATTGCAAGAGGGAGAAGTTGCCTGTGATGCCATGTGTGTGCGCTGGAGTGAGAGCAGATGGGCACAGGGCTCAGCCCCTGGCTGGACCTGCTGCCAGCCAGGGGACAAGCCTGGCTGCAGAGAATATGGCAAAAGGAGGAAAGAATAACTGGCTGATCCCACTCGCTCTCTGCAAGGAACTACTTTGGCATTTTTGTTAGATTCTGTCAAAACTGGGACTTGAGAGGACTCTGTAAGTAAGTGCTGTGCAATCTTCAGACTCAAGACCAAAATGTGAACTCTAAGCCATAAGTACAGAGTAGCAGCACACAGGCCTGGCTCAATTTAGTATCTCTTTCACAGCACACAAACTACTTTTGTGCAGAAGTTGTCCTTATTCTGTACCAAAACTAAAGCTTAACTCAGCATGAAGAAATTTGTGATATACAGAATATAAAGAAATACTATCATTTGCATGTCAACAACTTTGTTGAGTTTAATAAAATTTAAATACTATTTAAAAGGAGAAGGAGTCAGTCCTAAAATTCAAAAACTGATGTGTTTTGTCTTACCTACTGTCATGAAAACAGTATTCTTTTAAACCAGTAACTTTTAAACAGTAACTTTTAAACCAGGTATTTCATTTTAATAAATCTGGGTGGTTTTGAAGTGGTGAAAATTGATTCAGTTTTACTTCTTAAAAGAGGAGTGGTATCTGAAAAGATGGCTTTGAAGTATGGCTTAGGTGATGTTTAACATCCTGCTTCTTTCATGCATATTCTTTTTCTCTGCAGGTTCCTTAACATTTATTAATTGTGTTAATGTAAAGTGGGGTACCCGTGTACAAGACGTTTTCACATATGCAAAAGTTATGGCTCTTATCTTGGTGATATCTGTTGGCCTTTACAAAATTGGTAAAGGTAAGAATAATTTTCATTTACCTAAATTCTATTAAATGAGCCATATATGACTTTCAAAATCCATGTAGGGAGATCCTTAAGATTTACATATGAAGTGTTTTTTATCCTGGAAAAAAAGTCTGCCATAGGAAGATCAGATGTATTTTATGGCTTGTTAAGCAGCAGGGGGTTAATTATTCAGGCCAAGTCCTGTGCTGCTTGGACTGAATAGCAAATAGCAGCTGAACTTACATCACTTTACTGCTGACTAGTTTAAAGTCAGGCTCCGTGTCTGACTCATGCATTACTACCTGTCCTATAACAGGGCAGGGAAACAGAAATTGTATTGCTTCTCACAGTTCCCCCCACCACCATTCTCCCCCCACCTCACCCCACCAGCAGCACCCCCAGCCACAGCACCCTGCCCAGAAGAGGGCCAGAGAGGGCAAATCACAGGTGGGATTTGTGGGAGGGTGTGTTTGATCCTGGAAACAAAGGAGATGACTGTAACCGTGCAGTTCTGTGAATCACTGTGGCATGGTGTTACTGTAAGGCATCACAGGGCAGATGAGCCACCTCCCATCAGCAATAGCTGGACTGAACTGAACACACTGAAAAGCTGGAGAGCAGTTTATTCTGGGGCTGCCTCAGAGCTTTGCATATGGCAATAGATTTGATTTTATTAATTTGGGGCTCTGGCACAGTGAAGTTTCTTCCAGTTCTAGCTCTGCTGCTTATTTTACTAAGGTTTTTACATTTTCATTTCTTTTGAAATTCTTAAATTGCATAGCCATTTTATCTTTATTCCATTGAAATAGAGGTGGTTTCCCCTCTTCAATTTAGGAATTATCTTTTTCTCCTGCTAAATTAGCTTATAAAACCTAACAAGCATGCTTTCTTTTCCATGTTTGCTGGCCTCCTCCTTTCCTTGGCTGCAGTTGCATCAGCTATTACACTGTAAAGCTACATTAGACTTAAGGAAAGCTTTTTTGTTTAGCCATTACCTCTGCATGTCAGTTGTCACCAGCTGGTTGAAGTCTAAAGAAACCTGGACAACCAAGCCCAGTCCTAAGGGCAGGGACCTGAAGATTCAGAGAAGAAGCATTGCTTAAGGGTCACAGTTGCATGAAGGAGAAGTTCCCCTCATAAAACTGCTGCAGTTTTGCAAAGGTGTGATTCTGTGATGCCACCTCTGTAGCAGCAATGCCCCTGCTTTCAAATTGCCTCCTTCAAGACTGCCTCCCGTCCTGCTCACTGGTGTCTGTTGGACCCAGGGGCTGCTCCCTCTGGTCCCACATGCAGCCCACTTTGTTTCCTCTGCATTGCTCTGTGGGCTCAGGGAGGGTTAAAGCATAGAGGAAATGTTATGGTGAGGCACACAAAATGCTGAGAGTTTTTACTGGTAGTAAAGTTCTCTTTGTTTAAGCAGAACCGAGCACTTAAATACAGGAAAGACTGGGAGGAGGAATGATGTAGACTTCTGGAGGAAGCTGTGATCAGGTCAATGACCCTTTTAAACTCAGCAGCTGTTTTAACGAAAAGAACAGTTACGATGTTTTAGCCCTCCATATTCTTTCGGATGTGCTTGGATACACTTCATGTGTTAAAAGACTATAAATATATCTGATTTTGAATATGAGCTGTCTTTAGCAAAAAAAAAAAAAAAAAAAACAACAAAAAACTTTTCTTGAACATTTTTGATTTTTCTTTCTTTTACCTTCCAACCATTTTCTTCATCAAAGTTTGAGTACATCTCATAGCTTCTCTTTTTTTGGTTCAAACAGTCTCCTACTACAATTGCTTTTGTAGTATCCATAAAATCCTCAGATGAATCAGTGCTTTCATTTTACAAAAAAAGACATTACTTTCTTTCCTAATTGAGGTTTCAGCATGTTTCTGTCTTCCCTTAATACCTAACCCACTTCCATTTTCATTAGATAGTAGACTTTCCTTCTGCAAACTCAGTAAGGCCTTTCTTCCCCTTTCCAGGATGGCAGTGAAGGCTTATGCAGTTTCACCAAGATTTCACCTATTTTTAAGCATTCCACAGATTGTCATCACAACCAATGTATAGCTAAACTACAGCAGAATTTTGAAAGAAAAGGTTTTTAATCTCATCTCTTAGTTTTGGGGAACACCCTTGTGGGTCAGAGCATCCCACTGAAAACCAAGCCTAAAGGAGGTCCCCCTCTAGTGGTCGCTGATTCATCTGGTGAAAAGAAAAGCACAGCTATTAGGAAGAAATATGAGACAGATTCAGGAAGTGAAACTGGGTTTGCCAAGTACCTCATCCTGGCTGACAGGGGTACTGCATGCCCTTGGCATGGCTCTCTCCTTCGGTGGGGTCAGCAGTAATTTCAGAGGAGCACTCTGAATTCTCATAGAATTATGAAAGCCACATCCAAATAACGTGAAAATGTTCTGTTTTCTCCCTGTGCAAGTGTAGCTCTCTGAACATCTGGCTGAAACTCTCCTGTTTGTTAAGTAAAAATGTAAGTTGTGCACTTTTAGATACAAATTAAAATGTTAATTAAAATGTTGAAGTGATAAAAATATTAGTTGTGCACTTTTAGGTAATGAAACCTAGAGGCAGTGGGGGGTTATTTCCATTTGGCTAGCTGACACTTCAGTTGTAGTGTGCCCTTCTAAGTTGCAATCCTTGAAATGTAACAGGCGATTGGCACCTGCCGTTTGTACAGGGGAAACGGAAAACCTGAGAGCTCCGTTCGAGGGCTCAGCAACAAACCCGGGGATGATCGCCCTGGCTCTCTACTCTGCCCTCTTCTCCTACTCAGGATGGGACACGCTCAACTACGTCACCGAGGAAATGCAGAATCCTCAGAGGTAAGCACATGCTTTTCCTTTGAATCACTGACAGGTGATGGCAGGACAAGCCACTCTGTATTTGTTTCTGATTGGAAACTAGTCAAATTATTTTCACTGCAAAAACCTTTTTCTTTTTCTTTTTTTTTTTTTAATGAAGGAGTAAGTAGGAGAACTCTTTCTGATTATTGTGCTCATTTATCAGTTGTATCACACTAATGAATCATTTACCTGCATATATGTATTTTACATCTTACACTTCAGACTACAATTTTTAAAGGAGAACAAATCCCTCACGAAAGCAAGGAAAAGCAAAGATGCATCTAGTCCTCTAAAATTCCCTGCTTCTTTTCAGTTAGGCAGAATTGTTTTTCTAAGACAATTTTTGCCACCAATAGAGTAAGACTGTGTCAGATTCATGGCTTTTATCATGTGATCGTCAGCATTACTGTCGAGGGGCAAATATCATCTCCTCCCTTCTGTAGAGATGTCACCCCTGTGGGAGTTGTGTGCCTCAGCCACTCAAGCTGATGTGGTGCATCCTGTCTTGGAACATGCATAGGTTGTGAGTCAGGAAAAAATGCCACAATCAAGAAAACACCTAAGTCTGCACTTAAATCTCAGTGTTTGAGAGCTCTCTTAAATTGCTGCATATAACAGACAGTGTATTAAATTTACATGTATGAAAGTTTTAAGGGTTTTTTTTTAAACTTGTGACAGACACACAAGCAAGAAACTGAGTTTTTTATGGAATTGTTTAACACATGGCTGCATGTTATTTTGTAATCCTGTGATTCAAAATGATGGATTACAAGATGATGAAGGTATCCATTCACAAATGCTTGAATCTGGGAACAATCTTCTATTGAAGTATTTCTCATTTAAATAATATGAAATAATTTTTCAATTTTCCTTTTGCAGGAACCTACCTCTTTCTATTGCAATTTCAATGCCTATTGTAGCTATTATTTACTTGTTGACTAATGTAGCATACTATGTAGTGTTGGACATGTCAACTATCCTCACAAGCGATGCGGTGGCTGTGGTAAGTTGTGGAACATAACCCAAACAAAAGACACTACAGGAAAATTTCAGGTAGCATGCTTGGCAAGCAGCTGAAATACTGTCATGCTGAAGTCTGCTTAAAACATTCTTTTCATGTAGCAGTACCAGTATAGTAGAAGGTGCATATCAAGAATGTATCCAATAAATATGCTCTTGAAAAATTGTCTTGTATACTCTGGAAATCCTGCTCTTAGCACTAGATCACAGGGATGATGCTTCTGTCAGGATCAAAGAGCTGTAGAAAGTCTGGGTGGTTGGAGAACCAGGTTTTTTTTTGTTACCATTCTAATGTACAGTATGTAACGTTTAACGCTGCCGACCACAGCAATATTTTCAACACAGAAGTGTCCACTGAAATGTTTTTTAAAACCTTATCAATATTTTATACAGAAATAAAATGATAATTCATTGATTACTACAGTTGGGATTTGTCAGAATACTTTAAAGCCAATACATCATCTTCTTTTCTATCACTGAATTAATCTAGGCTTAGTTTATTTTTTTTAAATTTTTTTTAATGTATCTGCCAATTTTATTTTTATTCTGGTTGGCTTTTCCAAATTCTGATTTCCTAAGTCATTACTGGGTGCCATAAAAAAGCATGGGCTATGACACTACATTTGGTATGATGTGTTTTCATGAGAGTTTCTCAGGATTATCTACATGCCTAACATAGTGGGCCTCACTATTATTTTTTTTTTTTCTGTTACAGACATTTGGAGGTGAAACCCTTAGTCATGCCAAGTGGATAATTCCTATAGCAGTGGCCATGTCTTGCTACAGTGGCTTAAACTCCTCCATTATTTCAGCATCTCGGTATGAAATATAAGATTTATTTTAAATAATTGAAAAGGAATCATTAATTGGCATTCTTTACTACTGTTTGGTAATTTTTACCATGTCAAGTCATTCATTTATGATGGAGGCATTGTTAAAATCAGAGGTCTTCTCATGATCAGCACCATTTGATAAATTAAAGCCACTTGAGAAGAGAGCAGCACTTACAACAGAGTAATAAAAGAATTATTTCTTTGCTTTGTCAGGAAGCAAAAAGCTATTCCTATGGTTAAATTTCCTTAGTGTTTTTTAGGCTTTTCTATGTTGGAGCCAGGGAAGGACACCTCCCTCTCAGTCTGAGCTTGATTCACATAAAGCGCTTCACACCAGTCCCTGCTCTCCTGTTCAACGTAAGTGACACCCCAGCCTCCAGCCTGGCTGGGGCAGCTGGGCTTTGGACCTTGGGTAAAACATCTCTGCTTTGCCCTGGACTTCTCACAGGCTTCTCCTGCCCTGGAGACAGCTTCTGCAAACACCCACAACGTCTGAAACTCATTGAGGGGGTGGGACTGGTGTTATTTTGTCCGATAGAGGTTTTTTCCCGGTGGAAAGAGAATGGCTTGATTCATGTTTATACGCTCTCCAAACTATATTAGTGAGAAGTACAATAGCGTTGCTGAGAAAACAGAGAATGGCTAAAGATGTAATGGTGTAGACAGGAGCTATTTAACTCTTTAATGTGAGCTTTTGGAGTGTCACTGCAGGAGAATATATCAGGAACACCTCTCTGACCCTGCTGTAGGCTGACGTTCTACAACTCCAGCTATAACAGGAGTGATAAACTCCTAAAACTAAATTTCTGCCATTGGATGCCTAAAGCCCTGTTGGCTTTTTTCTGCTGCCACTATACAAATGAGATCTTGTGACACAAAACTCTGGGACCATAAGTTTATAGACTTAGTGAAAATTATTTTTACAAAGAATCCATGTATTTGAGTGTGTATTTCATTTGGTGTCTACCATTGCCCTGTGTGACATATAGTGTATGAATAGATTATCCTACTGATCCTGTTTGACATCAAATAATTTACTAAAAATTTTAATCTCCTTATGAAGGCTCTTCTCACAGGGACTCTGCACTAGCAAGATGATCTATATTCTCTTAATATACCACCACCTACAGTTTTTCACGTGGAAAGTGGAAGTTTTTTCTGCTCATCTGATAAAACAGACATTGAATTCCTGGCAGTTTAGGTCTTTCTGTGCAGGCAGTATAGCACACCTGCAGGGCACTGAATTTACTCTAATGGTCTCAAGTTATGAGTGGACTGATATCCTAAGTTCATACAAATAAGTTGGAAACAGGCTAGTTTACAATTTTACTCTGTCTTTATTTTCACATTTAAAAGTCTTTGTTTTTTATTATCTCTAGGGCTTAATGACTTTGCTTTATCTCCTCGTGGAAGATGTTTTCCTCCTTATTAATTACTACTGCTTCAGCTACTGGCTCTTTGTGGGTCTATCTATTGCAGGACTAATATATCTGAGATATACTCAGCCACACAGACCACGGCCTGTTAAAGTAAGTAGAAAAGACAGGAAGAAAGCCCTAAAAGCTAGCTAATACATGTGTTTATATGATCTTTAATATCACAACCATAACAGTAGCAGTTATATTATAGATTACTTATTAGCCATAGAAATTCTTTCAAAATACAAGATGAAGAGCCCATTAAAGTCCACAAGAACATCTGTTCTGGTAGTTTTGCTGTGAGATTGGAATGATATATACCCTTTATTCTTCTTTCATTCAGACTTATAATAATTTTTGTTTCAAAACAAATAAGGATTAAGGAAATGTCTGGGGGTTTTAGCCCATCCTGGAAGAATAGCAGACCTCAGTAGAGCTGGTGATGGAGGCTCCAGAGAGGTTTACACTCTGATCAAACCTACACGATTTAACAAACACAGTAAAATCCCTCCAAAGCCCATAAATGTCCACAATTCTGCCCACACAGAAGTTAGCTTAAATAATCAAATATATTTTGAATGTTCCCTCCCACTGCATAGTGGTCATAGACTGTAAAATGCAAGTTTAATTATTGACTTAGAAGAGCATTTGACTCTCAGTTAGACGAGGGAGACCGCACAGAAACAAAGTGTGCCTAAAACCTGTTTCTAGTTTTAATCCAGTGATTGTCCAGGAAGCAAGGATGGAAGCACACAGAAGGCACACAAAACCATGCACTGGCTCCTCTTTGTTGGTTCCGTGACCTGCATTTTGGCTCTGCAGTGATGCAGTAAAAATC
Source organism: Phainopepla nitens (assembly GCA_013400175.1). NCBI lineage: Eukaryota > Metazoa > Chordata > Aves > Passeriformes > Bombycillidae > Phainopepla > Phainopepla nitens. The sequence goes on along the minus strand of VXBQ01010478.1, from coordinate 75,485 downwards.
AAGAGAATTGCAAATCAACACCCCCCAAATATTTCTTCTCTGTCAATCTCTCTTCCTAAACTCCTGCATCATTTTAAAATAGCACATTTTCTTTCCATTTAAGTGTAACATTCTGATTAATTAAAAAAAAGTTTGAAACAAAGGCATAAAATATCCTAAGCACCTCCTGCTAGAAACCTTCCCAATTTTCCACAGCAGACCAAATTTTCCTGAAGCATGTTCACTCTCAGTTTCCAAACTTTCCCACAGAATGGGTGGAAGATAAAGATTAAATCTTTCCTTATTGGCAATTTTGCCTCTTACTCTACTAAGGATTACAGTCAGATTATACACAATGACTGTTTAATTCCTGTCAGCATTTGCCAGCTTAGTCAACACCACAACTTCGCATACAACATTTCCTTTTCTGAAATGTAGCAGCTAGTTTTCATCAACTTACATTTTTAACCTTTATAAGGAAAAAAAAAGTATTTATACCAGTAAATTCTCACCAATTTCAGCTGGTATTCAAATGTCAACTCCTGGACCCTTGAGAAGGCTCACTACTAGAGACAGTAAAAATAAAATAGTGAAAAATAAATTCATTAAGAGGTTATTGAAACTTTCATAGAATCATAGACTCATAAAATGTTAAGGTTTGGAAGAGACCTTAAAGATCACCTAATCCTAACCATCCCTGCCACAGGCAGGGACAATTTCCACTAGACCAGGTTGCTCAAGGATTTATCCAACCTAGCATTGAACTACTGCCAGAGTTGGGGCATCCACAACCTCCCTGGGCAACCTGTTCCAGTGTCTCACCACTTTCACAGTAGAGAATTTCTTCCTAATATCTAACCTAAATTTCCCCTCTTTCAGTTTGTACCCATTACTCCTTGTGCTATCACTACAGTTCCTGACAAAGAATCCCTCTCCAGCTTCCCTGTAGGCCCCCTTAAGACACTGGAAGGTGCTATGAGGTGTCCATGCAACCTTTTCTTCTCTCAGCTGAACAGTCTCAACCTCCAGTCCTAGGGAAGGTGCTCCAGTCTTCTTATCAGCTTTGTGGCCCAACTTCCCTTATTTGCGATATTGTGATATGATATTTGTTAAGTGCCCACGCAAAGTGGTTGTAAATCAGTCCATTAGTTCTACAACATCAAGATAGTAATTGAAGGTCTAGTGAGCTAGTTCCCAAACAAAACCACACATAAAAAATAAGAACTGAAGCTGAAGAGAAAGCTACCCATTTCTTAAATTACTTCTTTCAAAGGTTGATCTTTTTACTAATTGTAAAGGAACTGAGTTTATGTAGGCCTGAAAAAGAATAAAATAGTCAGATGCTCAGATGTGTACCGAATAAGAGGCGCTCAGCAGTGTACACAGAAGCTAACAAATTATGCTGACTGAAAGCAGTCAAAAGTTTCAGTATGTACTTTTATTATTGACATGTCTAACTTTAATCTGCAAAGCCTCAATTTCTACAATAGAGTATTTGTTGCATCTTTTAACAAATGCTGTATTTTTTTTATTGTCTTCACAGCTTAGCCTCTTCTTCCCCATAGTCTATTGTTTGTGTTCCCTATTCCTGGTTGTAGTGCCTCTCTACAGTGATACAATCAACTCCCTTATTGGCGTTGGTATTGCCCTCTCAGGCATTCCTGCATATTATTTGGGAGTCTATCTGCCAGCTGAAAAACGGCCTAAATGTCTACTTTGGCTCTCTGGTAAGCAACATCCTGTCCCAGTCACCATGTCAAAACTTTGGATAGAAGTAGGAGAGAATATTTTTTCCTAAAATCCTTTCCTTTATGAAGCTTTGCTATGCTATGGTATGTGTGGCATGTCTGAGATAATCTGCTTCATCACGTGGTCCAGAAAACAAATCATGCTTACCTGTACAAAACCACCCAATATGTGGATGTCATATGGTCATCTGGTATTTGTGGTGCTGAACCATTTCAGTAGGCTGGCTCAATAAAATCCTTGTAGGATTGTGAATGCTAAACCTAAGATTTTTAATACCCTGGAAAGCAGAAATATCAGAACATCTTTCTTTCACTTTCCATCCAAGGAATGGAAGAATCCAAATCAGAAGAGTCCACAGATTTTCAGAAACAATGAAATAATTAATTATTGGCTTGAAGGGTAGCTGCCAGTTTTCAAATTCAGGCAGTCTTAAAAAGCAAATCTTTAATATTTTTATTTATTATACTTTGAATTCAGCTATCAATTCAATGGAAATGTTGATGAAAATCTGATTAAACAAGAATTTCAGTTTACTTAGTAACTTCTTTTGCCTTTAGCTATTTATAACATATGCTTGATTCTATTGATTAAGGTGTTTCAAAATTTTTGTAGTATCTGTGTAGTGTTTTCAAATCCTCAAAATCCAGACATATGTCTAAGATATATTATAAATTTCTCTCACACATTTTTGCCAGTACAGCTACAACAACAAAGTATGTTCAGATGCTCTTCTACTGTGCTCTGTCAGACCTGGACATAGACGTGGAACCCACAGCAGCTAAGAGTAAATAGAATTGCCTCAACATTGAGAATTGTGCCTTGATGTCTCCTATCTGGAACAATTTTTATCATCTGAACTTCTCCCCATATGTTCAGTCATACTAGAGCACTAATCACTGTACTGTGCATCAGTTTGATGTCAGTGAAGTTGTGATGGTTTTATAAAACACTCTGTTTTCCAGGATTTCTTTTTAAAATTCTGTTTGTTAATAGTGAGTTATCATGTAACATTTTGAAACTATAAAGCATTTAATGAACAAACATTTATTAGTAGATAAATGCTAAATATTAAAGGCAAAAGAAAAGTAAAAAAATATTAGGCCAGATCTTTGCAAGATTGAAAGTCTGAGTTTGAAAGTAGACACCACAGTAGTCTTCTAAAAATGTAACTAAATTCTTAGCCAAAGTGAAAAAAAAATATAATTCTTGCTGGTGCACATGTTTTGAGTCTTAATATTAGTGTTAAATTATTCTAATGCATAATTCCTGGCATATGTAGTTTACCAAAAGCAGAAAACCAAAGGGTTTGGTCATTTATGTTCTGTGAGAAATTCTCAATTGATGATAGTCCACATATATTACTCCTTTGTAGAAAAGGTATTTCCAACAAACAAATGGTGCTATTGCTCAGAAGTAATTTTGCTTTCCAGAACAGTCTGCCATGGGGCACTGAGTCACATTCCAGCTAGTGTATATTCATGGAAAACACCTCACCTTCTCAGACTGTCCTTTGCTTGCCTAGAGGTAACCCAAGTGTGGTCCCACGAATCACACTGATTTGTTCCACAGGGGAGCTTATTTAAGAAATTCACAGGGACTAATTAAAAATTGACATTTTTCAAAATTCCTTGAGCCCCTGCCTAACCCCTGAGGTCTCAGCAGTTTCTGCTGGCAAGGTAACCTGCAGTTCTCCTACTGAGCACACAGAGAGCCTCCAGAAAGGTCCTCACACCACACAGGTGCCTGCTGCTCAATACCCAGCACAGGCACTTGAACTGCACGAGTGCACCCACCAGTGAGTGCCATGAAAGGAAAGGGCAGTTAAGAAGTAATGTTCTCTTGAACATTAACTTTTTCAGTGTGGCACACAGGAATGTGCAACTAGTCCTAATTCTTAGTCTCCTGAAAAGGAAAAGAGAATAACTGTGCGGGGAAAAAAAGCCACCAGCCTTACAACCTAGACCTTAAAATGCTTCAGCTCTAACATGGTTTGTTGATATGCAGTACCATTTGTAATCCTTGTTGGCAAGTCATACTTCCTTTCTGTTTTTATATTTAAATATAACATACATTGTGTTTCTAATTTGAATTTCACCATTCCTCTTCAATTAACCTTGACTGAGGTAATTTAATCTTATACAAGTCCTTGTAGCTTCCAGAATTGTTGTGTGTTACTGATGTCTGCTCAGAGAAAGAGCAATGGAACAGGCAATTCTTACTATTTAAGACTCTCTTCACCACCTCCCCACACTGCCAAGTCATTTGGAGGATTGTAATTTCATGCATCTAGGGTGTGGTTTAGTTTGCCCAGCTCAGAACATCCCCACATACTCTTCACACACCTCTGTTACAGTTCAGCACCACTGTGATCCTGCCCTGTGATTGTACAGAAATTCTGTATTTTCGCCTCATCTCTTACAAAGCACTGGTTAGTGACAGAGCCGTGGTCCCAGACTGTATCAGGGCACAGAGAGAGTACAAACCCTCCACGCTGGCACCAAACTGAATGTGACCATCTTTGCTGCCACAGAGTTCAAAGTCGTGCTTGGTACTGACCCACATGTCACACCAAGACAGCACTGTACCATCCTCTGAAGCTTTTCAGTGCAGGTCCAAAGTTTCTAAATTATTTGGGACAACTGAGGTGACATCTCAGGTGGTAACAGCAGGCCTTATAGGGAGTGTAATAAGATCTATGAAATAAGAACACTTCCAAACAAAATTCTGAGCTGAGAAACTTCTTTTGTTGTCTGTTCTTTGCCAATTTTTTTTATGAATCTGTGTATTTGGCCTGGCTGGGATGGAGTTAATTTTCCCCACAGCAGCCCTCACGGTGCTGTGCTTTTCACTGGTAGCTGGAAAGGTGTTGATAACACAGCAGAGTTTTGGCTGCTGCTGAGCAGTGCTGGCACAGCATCAGCTCTGTCTCCCCAACATTCCACTCCCCAGCAGTAGCTGTGAAGGTCCTGGGAGGGGACACAGCTGGGAGAGCTCACCCAAATTAACCAAAGGGATTTTCCCTACCATATGACATCAGCTTAGCTATGAAAGTTAAGAAGAGTAGGAAGAAGGTGGGGCATTTCTTAGTTTCAAAGTTTGCCATCTGGAGAAATCACTACCCGTGCTGAAGCCCCACTTCCCAGGATGTGGTTGGACATTGCTTGCTAATGGAGAGTAGAGAATGAAATTCTTTTTTCCCCTCTTTGTTTGTGCACACACAAACTTTTGCTTTTGCTTCAGTAAACTGCTTTATCTCAACCTACAAGTTATTTTCCATCTAAATTTCTCTTCCCTGTACCACTGAGAAGGGGGAGTGATGGAGCAGTTTTGTGGGCCCTGGGCATCCAACAAATGTCAATTTAGCACAGCCTTTTGACTTTCTGGGCATGATGCACAAGCTTTTGTTTTCTTTCTGGAGAGAAGAAGAGTAATAGTCAGATACAAGGTTATAAATGTAAATAAAATTACTGAAATTGTCTGGACATTGGAATCTCAGAAATGTTAATGTGACTGTTGATTTTTCATTCCTTACAAATGTAAGTTATTGCCAAATATCTAAAGCAAGCCATAGATGCTGAAAGTATTTAAACAAATAAACGTTTGATTCTTGGCAAATGCTATACTTGTGTGGCTTTACAGCATAAAAATAGTACTGTGAGATAAATTTGCCCTGCTTTACATCTCACCAGTTGGGTTGCCAGGAGAGAAATTAGACTAACTCTTCTTTGTGTTCTCTATAAATCAATTTAAAAAGCATTTATGGAAGGAAAAACTTCTAGTTGCTCTCAGATGGGACATATAACCAATTCTAGCAATTTCTTGCTCTAAGAGTCAATATTTATTTTTCTGCATTATTCACAGATGCTCAATTACACAGCAAGACAATAAACCATTTCACTTTTTCAGAGATAGTCTTGGCACCTAGACTAAGTATCTCTTCATTAAATATCAAAATATTAGGAGGGGCTGTTTAAAATCTAGTTTGCCAGCTGACTTCTCTCTGGTGGAAGAGACTGGGATGTGGACAACACTGGAAGCCTCTGGAGGATGCAGCACCTGGAGGTGAAGGCTTAACAGTAGCCTGCCAGGCTGCAGGGACAAGAGATCCTGCTGAACAGCCCACATGCAGAGCTGGGGAAGGACTCTTCAGGAGCAAAAGATGGGGTGGCTGGGATAATACTAGCTCTTATTTAGGAATTAAGAAAATACAGGATTCTTGCTTTTAACAAAAAAGTCACAGTTCTTTAAATAAAAACAAGAGAAGAGGATTGGTATCAGATGCCATTTCTGTGTCAGCAAAGGAAAACAGAAGCTGCTGTTGATAGAGGAAACACTGTCAGCCATAGCAAGTCTGAAGATATCTGGGCTTTGCATGAGCCTGAAGAGGCACAAGGGCTGTTGTGTGTTCCCGGGGTACAGAGGTGAGGAAATGCCTCCATACATCAAGTAGGATGAGGATACAGAAGGGTGAAACCGCCTGAGAGTTGCACAATTGGACACTGGGACACGTCACAGCTCTGTTGTACTGTAAGATGAAAGGCCTTCACTACATGTGAAACTGAAGATACTTCCAAATATATTTCTTGAAATTTACTTTCATTGTGTAACAGCGACTTAAGAAGTATTATTGCACAGTCTTTCAATCTGTAGTACGAGCTTTGTCTGTTCTGATAAACTAGCAGGTTTTGTAAATCTTCCCATTTTTTTCTGCAGGATTGATTTTTTTGACTTATGAGGAGTGACAGCCAAGCAACTATGTGAAGTTCCATAATTTTGCAAGCAGCCCAAAAGCTCTAAAATTAAAAGCAAAAAAAATGTGAATAAGAAAAATAAAATGCAAACCTAAATAAGATGCCACACAGTAAGGGGAAAATTAGCTACTTTGTCTTGTACATCAAGAGCCTTGATTATTACCACAAGAAAAAATTACAAATACTTTTTTTAGGAGCACACATCTAATGCATTGGATGTTACTGAAAAACATAAAAGATAAATGGGCTACTGAAATGTCTGGTTAATACCTACCTTGGAAGGTCAATATTAGAGTCAAAAGAATGGAGTGGAATTTCAGTTACATGACCATGGGTTTGAAACATGACTGGCCAACATTAAAGCAAGTGATCAAGAGTTATCTTCTTGGAAAGAATAAATGAGAATGAATTGGTTCATGCTACAATTCAATAAAATAAAACAGTAGAAATGAGTAGGTGTTTAAACATCTGTTCATCCAAAATGTTCTGTGAAATGATAGAAATGAGCACAGTTCAGCATGCACAGAGAACAAAGATCAATTCAGTAATATATTTACATAATGCTAACAAATGTTCATTTACCAGAGCCAAAAACAACAGTGAGCCACACCTGCTGGAGAGAGGGAGGGAGGGAGGGCAGAAAGACTTTACACTGTAAGAAAACCTGCTTGGTGATGTTTGAGAACATTCTACCTACATGCAAAGACCGGGAAAAAAAAAAAGGAAAAAGGAAAAGAGCATGCACTGGTTTAAAACTGTAATAAATCCTGCTTCTACACAGAAGTGCAAAGAGTCATGTAGAAACAGAAGAAAGGCAAATTTGATAGTATGCTCATAAGTTAAAGGACAAGCTGCTAAACCAGATGCTTGATGTGCAAAGGAATTTCAGAACTATTGAAATGCACAGTGTGTGATTGAGTCAAAATATGATCTTCATAGTGATATTACCTTACTTCTGATTAGACCTTCCTCTTGCCCATATTGTGCCATCGTATGAGGAATCCTGAAAATTACATTGATCTTTCTCTTGCTATCTTAGGACTTAGGTCCTATCTGTCTCTGAGACTGGGTAATCATGGAAGCAGAATTTAAATTGTCAGGGGAGTTACATTTGACTCCACAAGAGGGAGAACTCCTCTGCCTGATGCTCTCAGCAAAACGAGCCTGCTGTTTTTAGACCCTCTGCTCAGAGCAGTAGAACCAGAGCCATGTGTAAATTCCTGCCCATAGAAAAAGTCCTGAGAGGTACAGGCTTAACTCCAGTGTAAAGTGTCAGCTACATATTCTGAATAATATGTATGTACAACCACCTGCTGCAAGTCCAACCAAGACGAGGTTAAAGTTCAAACATTCTTCTTTCCTTATAGAATTGACTTCGTGTCTGTAGCAGCAGACAGATTTTTTTTTTTCATTCTGGATGTTTCCAGTATGTAACAGCATGAATGAAAAGGATCGAGCACATCCTTTTCAGAATTTCCACATTAAGCATAAATAATAAATGAGCTAATTATAGCTAATAGATAATAAATTAGCTACTTTATGGAAATAAAAAAAAATTGTTCTGCTTGAATGTCTGAGTACTTTTCCATCCTTATACTCCCCTTTTTTCTTCTCTATCTTTTTGTCAGGTAAAACTTGTGAAATATCCAAGTGTCCCCGCTATTTGGTAGGGAAGAAATATTTATAAAGACACTATTTGGAAAATACAATGTTGATATCAGCTGGCTGTTGACCTGCTGCCAATGTGATGTCAGTATATGGGCAGCTATGACCTTTGTCCTATAGTTGGTATTTTTCCATATCGCTCTGTTGAATTCACTTGCACTTTTACTGCCTTCTAGAGCAATTCCCTAGCTCTGTTCTCTCAGTGGAATACCAAGCCATCTTTGCCTTCCATCCCAGCTTATGATATCCATCTGCTGCCAGCAATTCTCTCGGTACATGAAGGTACTCTTAATCAGCTCCTAGTAATATCTGCAAGTAAACAGTAGGCACAAAGTAGGCAAGATATCTGTAAGAGGTAGGCAGCAAAAGGTAGCAAGTGGAGAAGGGTATGCAGATTTCATATTTTCTTCATTTTGCTTACTTTACTCTCAGGCAGAGTACCTGTATTAGTTGTAGTGCTTGCTACAAACCTAGATGGTAAAGAGATGGGAAGAGTACAGGGGTGCTTCCCAGTTTTGTATGGGCAAGGTCAGGAAGGCCAAGATGCAGCTGAAGCTGAAATTAGCAAGGGATGCAGAGAGAAATAAAAGGGTTGCTGCAGGTGTGTCTGCCAGAAAAGGAAGCTCAGAAAAGCCCCAACCTGGAAACACTGAAGAGCAGCTTGCATGGGGCTCTGAGCAACCTGATCCAGTTGAAGACATCCCTGACCATGGCAGAGTGGTAGGGCACTTAAAAGGTCCTTTCCAACCCAAATTATTCTATGGTTCTATGAGTCTGAGTCTATGATTCTTCATTATGGCTAAATTGCAGAGTGGAGCAGAGGGTGTGCTAAGCTCCTGCACTATAATTTTTTTGTGCTGTTGATTTTTTTGTCCTGTTGATATCAGTGGCAATATTGATATCAAAAATATCAATATAACAATATCAACATAAATATCGATATCTTGATATCAATATTTATGGCAAAAAGTTACTAAGATCCAGGTTAGAGAAAGGATGGGGACTGACCTCTCAGCCTCCTGTGTGTCTGGGAAGATGTATCAGCACAGGCCAGGGGGGCATAGTGCAGTCTCCTGAACACAGCACAGGCAATCCATTTCTGCTAATGGTTCAGAGCAGGGTGCTTTTGCAAAATCAGTTCCCTGGAAACAGGACATAGGGCAAAAGATCTTGACAGTGAATAATCTTCATGGCTTCAACACCTTGGGCTCAAGCCATGCTGGTTTTCAGCTGCTCTGTGGGTCTACCACATTGCTTTGGTAGATCACAATAGGTTGTAACACAAACATGGGCACTAGGAAATAATCACCAGGGAATGATTTCTGTGTGAAGTAAGGCCACAATATGTATTTCTCACCCCTAAATGCACTGTCAGAGAAACACTATGCTCTGGCTGAGTGCAGGCATCAGAGCAGTCCTGTGGTGCCAGGGAGATCTGAGGGTAAATGACAGTGGCTTGAGCACAGCTGAAGATGACAGTCAGGTAGACAGGGCACTAGCACTGCTGAGGACAATGAAGAGGGGCACAGGTAACTTTCTGCACAAATGGGACAGACACTCAGCCTCTTTCAGCCAGAATAGGAATATTCACACTCTGACATCTACCAGGATATAAATAATCCTAATGAAGTGGCTGCTGCATTGATAGACTGGAGGCTGTCAGCCTTTCAGTAGTGTGAGCTATGTGCTCCTGCTATTTTCTCTGCTAGAGCCAGCATGTCTGGGCAGTGCCTGTGGGGAACAAGAGAGGACAGCAACTAGTATTCAGGCTCTCAAATTAATTAACCTAAAAAAAAAACAAACCCTGAGATCCAACAGAGCAGTGTTGAATTCTTTTCTGTCAGTCCTTTTAGTTTCTCTGTTTATTCTTTAGTCGCACTTCAAAACTTCCACTGCAATAATGAGGCAGGGAAAGGGCATTTTTTCAGGTTGTTTTTTCTTTTATTAGCTACTTTTTAGTTTTAAAAGGAGAAAGTAGTATAGAATCAAAAGATTCAAGTAAGGGTTTAACCACAAATACGAAACAGTTTAAAGCAGAAATGCAATTAACAATTGCGGAATGCAGAAAGCTGATATGGAACAAGGGAAGAAATCAGCAATTAGTGTGGAAGGACAACATCAACCTTTCTGCAACAACTATGCCAGCAGAAAGGCCACAAGAATTTTAGTATGCCATATGCCTGTTTTTTTTTTCCTTTCTCCTTTCATATAACAACAGTTTATGTCTTTTTATTTTCTTTCCCTAGCTTTTCCCCAACTCTTCCTTTCTTTACTGCTTCATTGCCATAACTAGAATTCACATGAGTGTGATTTTAGAAGTATTAAGGACAGTGATTTCTTCTCATTGCCTTCTTTTTCCCCTCCTTCCCCTCAAGATTTGCTTTAATGACTTGTCCTAATTAAGTTTGAAAAAATTTTTTATTATGCTCCCAGATTTTCTGTGGTGTGATCACTTAACCTGTAAATTATAATTGCAGATTTGGTACCCATGAAGACTGATTATTTTAATTGGTACCTGCTACTTCCCTTTTAGCTTTCATTATATCTTTGCACTCAAGGAAGCTAAGACAGTTATATTTTAGAAATAAACAGGATACAAAAAAATAATATGTTTGTCTTTCAAGTGCTTATTGCTTTCATATGATATCATTAACTATTAAAAAGAGAATCTGCTGAGTACTAGCTGGGTATGGTAAGAATTAGACCACTGACTGAAATAAAAACAGTAATTCTGAGCACATTAGAAATGGACCAAAAATCAAACCAATTTTTTGGGGTCGAAACGAGCTATGTTATCTGAAAATCTGACCAAATATATTTTCAAAAGCAGCTCTGCCTTGCTGTTGCATTGATAAATCTAGTGCTTTTCAGTAAAAAGATGAGTGATGGATGGTACAGGCCTTCTTTCAGTAACTTAGCTTCCTTGCAGACTTCCATATAATGAAGAGAACTGTTTGACATCTGAGCTAAGGATTTTGCAAGAATGCCCTGCAAAGCAGAAAATCAAACCAAATTGATCTGAGTTTGGTCTAGCAAGGAAAGGATGAAAAGTGAGAGAAGGCTCTGAAATAGTCAAAATAGGCTGGTTGACAAACACCATTAAAATTGCCACTTCTTTTTCATAAAAATTATGCTTCTGTAAAAAGTGTCAGACATGAAAAATTAATCTAGTAATCTTCAAAGAATTTGGCTGAATTTTTAATCAGTGAGCATTTAAGATTATTTTTTCTTTCATTCACTCTGAACTTAGGTAAAAGGGGAGAAGAAAACTTACTGAATTAGGAGATTATTTTAAGCAGTGATTTTTTAATTATCAGTGATGCTGGATAAAAATAGGAGCCCATTTTCATCTGCTATAAATGGCAGAAATTTGACTGACATTACTCTCTTGCCACCTAACAGTCTGTAAAACTAAGCCACAAGGATTTAATTTATGACATTTTCTGGTTTTGTCTTTGATTGCTTGTTGTACCTCTTGTGCATTACCATTTCATTCACAATAGCACTTAGATTCCAGCTTAAAGGTTTTAAAATAGTATTGATTTTTATTTATCTGTATCTTTATTGGCCTGTTTGCTTTAATTCTAAACTTTTTTCTTTATCAGATTTAGCCTCACAATTTTGCTCTGCATTCTCATTCCTGAGGGTGTTTTACATTTCTGTCTGTATTCAGTCTTAGGAGATGCAGATTTGCCAATGGAATGGAGAGCTGCAGAGGCCTTCTATGGCCCTTGCCAACACACTGTTTCCAGCATCAAGTTTCTCTTATTTAGTTCTGTGCAGATTTGATTCAGATGGGGCTTTTTTCCCTTAGAATAAGAGAATCACAGAATCATTTATATTGAAAAACACCTTTAAGATCATCAAGTCCAACTGTTAATCCAGCATTACCAAGTACACCATTGAACCCTGTCCCTAAGAACAATGTCTACTGTCTTTTAAATAACTCCAGGGATGGTGACTCCACCACCTCCCTGGGCAGCCTATTCCATTTTCTTCAAATTAAAATGCAGTGCATAAAATACATGAAATTATAAAGGAAGATAAGTGAGAACTACACTATTATAGATATGCAGTACAAATATGTAATGTTTCTATAAAACAGAGATATAAAATAAGATGTAGAAATACATTTTAGCTACTGCTATTGAGCAAGCCATTTAATCTTACTGGTGAAATAGTTCTTGGCACCAGCACTAGCTCTGTCCTACGGCTGGTTTATGTAGTGTATTCACAGGCTAGTACAGCTTTCTCACTGCAATCATAACAGAGACATTCTGCAACTCATCCAGCAGAGCCCAGCAAAGCAGTACTACGTTTTTCCTTCCACATTTTCTTTTCTTTGCAGCTATTCTCCCTTCCCAGGGAGCTTGGAAGGAGGATTTAGCTCCTTCTCCTACCATTCATGTCTTGGTTTCCTAATTCCTCCTTGCCCTGATGCCTGTCAGCTATCACATCATTCTATATCTAGCTGTATTTCAGCCCTCCGCTTCCCTTTCACCCAGGCTTGTTTATAAGCTTGTGGGATGTGGAAGTTCAGGGTTTGCACAAAGTATTGCACTGGTGATTGTTGCAAGTCTATTGTTTATAATGCAGGCAGTCTTCTTAAGCTGTTGATCTGGATATATTCTTAAGCAAATTCAAATTCACTATATTGTTGCATATTCCCAAACTTTCAGCTAAAAAGCATTCCTGACTGTTGTAAGCATCAATTCACACCATGGAAATAAGGAATCACTTCAGTGAAGCAAATTGTTTCCACTGGTGATCATGCTACTTTAATAGGATAGAGACCCTGTTCTATCACAGAATACAGACATATTATGGACACATTGTCTAGATTAATTTCAAGCTGTGATAGTATAGACTGTGTTTAGCTGTGTGAAGCTTTTCACAATGGGCAATCTGCTAAAAAATAAGAATCAGAGTGAGAAGTGAAATCTGCTGAAAAATTTATTTTAGCTCTTTTTACCTAAGGGGCATCCATGCCCTTAAAACAAGCAATGCTGTAGAAGGGGCTTTCCTACAACCACTGGCACAGAGCAGAAAGTTCCCTTTGCAACCCAATGAGCACCAGATGAAAGGGAGGCAATGGCAGCCTGAAGAGGTGGGAGGGGAAAAGCCCAGCTGCCAGGGAAGAAGGAGACACGGACTAGCAGGTCCCCACAAGTGAGCCACAGAGCCACACCAGCCCTTGTTGGAAATGGGTGGCCACTCCAGTCCAGATGAGAGAATTCTAAGAAGAGCCATACCATTTAAAATGAATTAAAATACTAAGAAATGAAGCTAGACTTGTGCTAATAAATGGTAAAAAATGGCTGAGAAAGGCCTGATATCCACCTGTCTACAGTATACTTTCCCTCAGAAAGAAGTAGGCTGCTAGGTCATGGAGCTTGGTATACTGATTGTATTGATACTGGCTTACTCAACTAATTAAAATCTCATTAGTGATCTTAAGTGAAAATCTGCTATTTTCAGGTCAGGCTTCTGCCTGCATTCATTTCTCTGATCCTGGGGTTAAAGCACATGGACTCAATAGCAGAAAATAGCTCTTCCCAGCTACCTCACTCTCTTCTGGTGTGTCCTTGACAAGACACTTGATCTGTTGGACTTTCTTTGCCGGGTTGGAAATGTGGAGGCAAGAACTTCCCACTTGTCAGACACACAGCAGATAATTTCTTAGCCTTTGAAAAAGAACATGTCTGATAAACAACTGATAAAGTATCAGTTGTATTTATTCAGTCACCGACATTAGTGTGAGCAGTGTGTGAGCATAAACAGGGTAACTGGCTAAGTACCCTGAAGACTTTGTGTTGCAGCAGACCCTAAGCTGTAGTCCCCAGGCTATCTGACAAAGCCTGGTCGGGAGAGAAATCAGCAACTTTCTCAGACTATCCTGAGATAGTTACTGATTTCTCTCCCGACCAGGCTTTGTCAGACAGGCTGGTGGCCACATTAAGCTGTTTACAAACAAGTTGCAACAGCACTCCGAAAACCCGTGACTGCGTTACCCAGCAGTAATACTGTTGGGTGCAGATGATACAGACAGCTTGGTTAAACAGGGAGAGTGAAGGATTTGCACACAGAGGCGTGCAAGATTGTATATGAACACTGTTGAGGGTCGAGTACTGAGTCATCAGCTTCCCCTAAAGCACACTGATGAAATAAGTTTTCCATGGCTTATGTCCTTTAAGGTCTCAACAGCCTTTTGTTCTTCAGGTAATCAGTTCACAGTACAGTGTGGCTGCAGTGCACTTCAGGATTTCTGCCTTTAAAGGATTATTCTAAGCCACATATACTAAATACAACTGCCAAGATTCATGCTGATTGAAGTAAATGGTTGTGTGTTAAAGCTGAATGTAGCTACATAAACCAGAAATGATACACTAAAGTTTATGCCCTCTACCTCCTCCTCATTCTCTCATGAGCAAAGATTAAACTGGGTCTAAGAACATTTGAAAAATTTGTTTCTGTGGTGAGAATCTTACCCTGTTATCTTGTTACCAAGGATGTTCTGCAGTTTGTTTCACCCATATTTGAATGTGTAGTCCACAGCTACAAACACAAAAAACAAAATAGTGAAGAAATAGATCCTTATTTTTTAAATACTGTATATCTATAATGTACAATATCTCTTTAAACATTGCTGATTAATGCTTCATTTTCTACTTTAGAATTATTATTAATTACTATTAATTAATAATGGCAAAATGCTAGTGTAAATTTCACTTCTCTGGAAAATAAATTTTTAACAATTGCTTTACTGGAGAATTGCATAGTACTCTCAGCTAATAACAAAACTACATGCTTTCTGTTGTTTTCTAAACATGGGAAAAAGCTCTTTTACAGATGACAAATCCTAATACTTTATAAGCTTATAAGGGGTCATCTGGAATGAAATAATTTTTCTACACCCCATGTAGGATATAATGACCCAAAAATATTCTGAAAAATTATTTCATATTCTGAATGATGATTTCATAAACTGAAGAGAAATATCATTCAGGGAGGTGATGGCTTTGGAGCACAGTGGTGACTGAGGGCTAGTGTGAGAGGACCCTCAAGGGGGTCACCCTGGAAGGGAGAGTCTCTGCAGGTATGTTCTTGGGGACTGCTTGTTTTCAGAGATTTCATCTTCCAAAAAGCACTAAGAATTTATCTCAGTAAAATTTATATTTTGTATTGAACATACGCCATTAGCTTTACAAATGGCTTTCCACAATATATGTCTCTAGTGGGAAAGAATAAAACAATTCTGGTAGAGCCAGCTGGAAGATGTAGAAAATGCTCTGAGAAGTTTTGTCATGAAAGAAGACATAATTTTAAAACAAAACATTTCTGCTCAATATTTTAAAATCAGACTACAAAGTACAGGTCACAAGAGCCGTTATCCTTAAATTAGTATTCTCTAAATGCTGAGAACACCACCACACTATGCCTTGTTAAAACCTCAGGCTTCTTCATGTTTCCTGTGATTTTGTCGGATGAAAAAAAGAAAAGGAAAGGTATTTTAGAAACATATTGTTCTAGCTGCAAATAAGACAGTTGCACAGTATGAATTGCTTTGGAAGTATCTGGCTTCTAGTGAGAAGTAGAAAGAGAAGCAACTTCAAGTTTAGGAAGCACTGGAGATCAAGAACTGCTGCAACACTCCATGCTCCTTTTTTACTATTATTATTTTATTTTCCCATGGAGAAGTGCTACCTTTATCTCCTCAAAACTCATGGTCTGCTTGAATGTCATCCCTCCTTTCCACTCTTTTTAATCAATGAACCCTCAGAAAAAATTCTGCCCCAACTGCAAGTTCTTCGGATCCTTCTCTTAGATGGGACACAGTGAGAACATTTTCACTGCCCTTTGACAAATAATTACAAGCTCTTTTCTCTTGTGCTCCACTAAGAAATATGATGCTTTGTGGAAGTTTTCCTGAAAAGCACTGTCACCTCCAAACCCTGAAGAATTACAAGTACTCATGGCACAATTTCAGTACATTTTCCAATGTTTAATACTAAATAATATTGCTGATATTATTTGCTGTAATATTCATGTCACAAACATCACAAAGGGCAATTACCCACCTATAGTATGTACTTGAAACTCCTGAGACTTCCCTCTTGTGGAACACTTGGTCATGTAGGAACAGAATATACAACTGGAGCTTCAGGGAACAAGAATTTGAGGAAAATATTTGGCTGAAAGAGAAGATATCATGAGACAGCTTCATGGGAAACCGGGGAGAAGTAGATTTAAAATCATTTCCCAAATAGAGGAGGCACAGTTGTCTGGTTATTTAGACACAGACTGGATTTCCTACAGTGAACAGGACAGTGTAGGCTGTTCACTTGGACAGTATGGACACAGTATTCCAGCACTGTCACCAAGAAAGACCATTGGTAGCAGAAGTGAAAAAGGTTGATGAAGGTGAGGTTAAAAAATATTAACAAGGCTTATATACACTCATGTTGTCATCATCCTTCCTAAACAAAAAGATCCAGGGAAAAGGTTAAATCCTGGCAGCAAATCCTCCCCCACGGAGTGATTCATAAATGTTGTTTTAACTACAGTACAATCAACATTCTCCACACATGGTGACACAGACTGTACAAAAGCTAATCTTAACATCATTTATCCTCTTTTTTTGATGTTAGGACTTGTTTTTTAAAAAGCAAGGGCATATTCTTTAGGTTTCTATGATTGATAATATATTTTATTAGACTGACTGCTAAAAGTAGAAAAACAGGTCCAACTGTCAGACATGCACAATGTTGAAATAGCATAGTGGTAGCAGATCATCAAACCCTAGTACATCCTTCCCACTTGCAACTTCCTGTGCTGGAACACATATACAAGCATTGAAAGATGTGTTAGAAAACAACCCTCTTTTGAAATAGGGCTCTCCAGGTCCTCCCTTCCAACTGCACAGGCCCCAACCTCACTAAACCCACTAGGAGAAGCAAGTTGCCTGTGGCCAAAACAAGCTAAATGTATTTAGGCCCTTCACAAGTACAACACTTAACCAACACCTCTCCACTACCAGCACAACAAATATGCCTTAACGCAGAACAACCAAATCTGATGCCTGTGTTTCTGGGGACCTTTTATCAGGCGAATTGAGTGCTCCCAGGGTAACTGTGCAGGTGAAACTAAACAACTACTGGGCACCAGGAAGAATGAACTTATACAAATAAAGAACAGAAATTCCCCAGTTATCAGGGAGAGAGTATTTCTCAGAAGATAATCACTGCATTTTGAATGTCTTAGGCCAGACCTTTGAGGATTCCTACAACATTTTCCAAAGAAAAACTCGTGTGCTTTCACAAATCTGCTGGATACTAAAATCCATGAAGTCAGAGACAGTGCTTCTGTGAGAGGTTAACCTCCCCACCCTCCCCTTGATGTATCTCTTCCTCAGACTCTTCTTTCTCTTACTGTTCCTTCCTTTAACTTTCTCCTTGAGAGGGTCTGAGCACAACTAATGTGATGAGACAATGTGCTCAACTCCTACTCAGCTTTGAAGACTTCTGCTTCTATTTCAGACTTGAAAAAGGACTCACATGTCCAAAAACTCATCTAATTTTGCCAGTGATACAAACTGGTCTAATAAAAGATCCTGCTTTCAGCAAGAAGATCTGTCTTGATTATATCTTTAGGCTGTCATAACAACACCATCATTATTTTTCATGTGACATAGTCAATCAGTAGATATTTTTTGTCTTTCCATAAGTGATCCATATAGCTAAAATAAACTAGGCACTGGGTTTTTTTAGACTGATGGCTCAGGGAAAGAAGGAGAGAGCACTACAAATAGTACTCCAACCAGCAGAGCCATAATTTAGACAGCAAGTGTATTTGAGAAAGGAAGGGGCAGAGGTGGAGGAACTTGTGGTTTTAGAAGACATATACAAACAACCTGAATTAAAAAAAAAATTAAGTTCAGAACCACAGTATGGTGATGACAGATATTTTCAACCAAGGACATATAAAGGTCAAATAAACACATGAATTAAATCATTATTACTTGTGGGAAACTTATAAAGTTGAATTAAACTGATTGTTACTCTTAATCAAACACTGAGGTTGAATACTTTTATTTCCAGATTTCTTTTTATTCCTTTTAAAGACTCACATCTGTCGGGAGAGTCATTTTGAGAAGAAACAGAAGAGAAAAAAGAGAAGGAAATAATTTGCCAAACAAATACAGGGCTGAATACAAACATAAAGTGAAAAAGGACATAAGCAAAATAAGGAGTCAGGAGTGTTTGAATAAGCACACTGAGGAAAAGGAAAATGAAGGAAATAAAAGAGATGTAAATATTTTTACTAGATGTCCAAAAAGGCAAAGAAATTGGTTACTTTTAGAAACATGATGTAGATCAAAAGTACCTGTGAAGAGACAGAGCAGAGTGATACACAGCTTGATCAACAAGAGAGGAAGATGATTCCTGTGGCAGCATTACAACCTCCATAAAAGACCACACAGCAAAAAGAAACAGAACCAACAGCTTTGCTAATTATGCATCAGAAACAGAAATTCAAGAAAGCGGATGTTTTTCCACTGTTTTCACATCATTTCTGTTATAAAATGTTAAAATTTCATCTCAAACTACAGCATTTATTAAAAAACTCAGCTTCTAAATGTGATAACTGTTTCATATATTCAGATAAGTTTACTTTATAAAATCCCTGATCTGCTAAAGGTAAAGCAAACACTGTCACATCAAACTTTTTTTCATTGACTACTGTACTGCTTTCAGGGAGTAACAGCAACCTGTTTCCAAGTATGTATTTCCTTGAAAAAGATGTCTATTTAAAGAAATGAGTAGGGTGATCTTCACATATATTTTCAGACTTCCAGCTTGGCTCCATCAGAGTTTTAGTCATACACTCATTCTTCAGCCTTTTCTAAGGACAGTCATAACAACCACATCTGAATTTCAGCATAAGAATTTATCTCTACTGAGCATCATCTTCTCCCACTTCTATACTCAACTGTCAGTGTTATAAAACGTTGATAAGTCAAGAATGCCTGTTACAGTGCTCCACACCATAAAGACATGGAGTTCTCAACAAAAGCTTTGAGATGTGCATTGCCTGTTGTATCTAATTTGTGCTCTTGTACCTCAGGGTATTTGACACCTAAGTCCTGAGCTCCCCAACACCATCTCAGCAGCAGAAAGGGTGCTTTGAAAAAGACACTGAGCTGAGCAGTGAGAATGTAATATGGTGACAAAATTTTCTGCATTAGTTTTCCTCTGCAAGATAATGCTCCTCAGCTACCCTGTTGGGGTTTCCTTTCGCTGTTTCAGGTATAGTGACCTTTTTCTCTGATCTTGTTCCTTCCAACATAGTACTTTGGACTATGAGGAGCTTACTTTCTTCTCACATTTATATTTCAAAGTACAAATAATTTACTTACTAAATAGGATGCTCTTACATCCTATTTACTTTTTTAAAGTTTACCTTTTTTTCTTGTTAAAAAAAAAACAACAAAAAAAACCATACAGAATACCTCAACCTTCATGTCCAATTCTCCCAGGGCTTAAATAATCATCAGGAGAGGTCCTGCTGAAATGTACAGAACTGAGCTAACCGCATCAATGGGTTAATACAAACCACTCCATTTTCTTCTCAAGAGACTCAACAATTGCTAAAGATGCAGGCATGTTGCAGAAAAACATCTAATTTCCTAAAATAATGCTGTTATTTCTTGCATTCTGGTCTTTCTCTAATAATCTACTAATCTACTAATAATCTACTAATAATCTACTTATATGAGTAGTTCCATAAGAATTCCTGTTGGATTTTCTGATCATGCTCTAATTTTCTGTTCATGTAATCATATTAATGAATTACTTGGGCAACAGCTTTTCTTCTCAAGAATGAGGTGTCAACTGAGTTCATTTTTCTGAATCTGAAATATGTGCACCTAGCAACCAAGCTTAAAAAATGCTGTATTCAAATTCCAAACTGTGTATTCATTACTTCCAGAATTCAGCAATCATGTCAGCTTATTACAGAAATGGAAAGTCTGATTGCATGATGTCAATTTAAAACAAAACTATTTTGGTAAATTTTGTATTCAAATGCAGACAATTTTTTTACAAACTTTTCACTTAAAGTACTCTCAAAAAAAAAAAGAAATGAAAAAACATCAATTTTTTGCTTTTTAATATCTCTGTTAATGCTGAACATCTACATGTTGGAGAGTTGCAATTTAATATTTATAGAAATTAAAGGAAAAGTAAATAGTTCTGCCAATATAGTAAACTTTGTACTGTGCAGCATTTATTTTTATAATCATGGACATCTTTAAACTGTGACATATGACAAAAATAATTCAGGTCAGGCCTGAATTATTTGGTAAATCCTTTATTAGCTAAAGCTAATAAAGTTAACATGGTAAAATCCTTTATTAGCTAAAGCTCGTTTATGTATATGCTGTTTCTTGATTGGCATACATTAAAGCAATTAATGTACAAGAGAATTTCTCCTGCTCATTGAATTGTTCATTTGTAGTAAGACTACTGTGCTTAGATAACGAAGCCACAATAGTGAATTTCCTGTTTTTAAAAAAAAAAAAAAAATCAAATAGAAAAAAAAAAACAGATATAGGTTTTGGGGTTTTTTGCAAGTAGTGTCTGTTCAAACAGTAATAATGTGGCTTCTGATGAAAAGACCATTACACTTAGTCTATGATTTGCAGTGGAAACCTACTGCAAATACAAGGGGAAAAAAAAATGTAGCCTGCAGTAGAACATGTGCTCACTCTCAAAATTCATCACTTTCTGCTCTAAACTAAATTATTAGTAATACTTGCAGAAGAGACTTCTAAGTTACAGCTTTCCTGCCTTCGTTTTGATGAATATGTTGGCATGAACAGAAGTCTTACATAAAAATAAGGCTTGTGGACTAAAATCAGAAAACATTTGCATCACCAGCATATTTAGGTATTAGCATTTGCACAGTTGCCATCCCATTCCTGTTTTTAACCATGAGCAAACCTCGCAACAATGCTTTCACCAATTTGATTATATTTCTTATTTGAAAATAACTCATGATCAGGCTCTGTTGATGGGTGCAGGCAATTCACTGTTATTGGGTTCCTACCCGGCTGTGTGTGACTTTTTCCCTAGAAGAGAGTTGTGCTTCTGCTAATAAATTCTTCTGGAGGGCAGTGCTTAGACACAGTCATTTATCCAACTGTTCTTCTTTCAGACCAGAGCAGAACTAAAATCTTGACACACAGACTACAAGCAGAGCAAACACATACCAGTTACCACCTCCCTATCTGGAGATACCATTTTATTTTTCCACAGTGGCAGGAGATGCTTCATGCAGTATTCATGTTTGGGGCTTTTCCCCCACGTTTGCCAAAGCATTAAAACCAAGAATCTATGAAATGATATTTTATTATAAGATAATAATATAATATTATTATAGTATAATAGGAAAATAGTAGGAAAATAGGAATATAGTCAAATAATCCCGTGACTTCAATA
Source organism: Phainopepla nitens (assembly GCA_013400175.1). Taxonomy (NCBI): domain Eukaryota; kingdom Metazoa; phylum Chordata; class Aves; order Passeriformes; family Bombycillidae; genus Phainopepla; species Phainopepla nitens. The sequence goes on along the minus strand of VXBQ01010478.1, from coordinate 53,842 downwards.
AGGACATCTTGTAAAAGCATAATGAAATGTAAGACTCATGAGGCCAATAAAGCTGATAAGACAGAGAATCCTTGCAAAAATGTAGTTGCTTAGACTAGCAAATCTGATATGGACTTGGTTTTTATAACACTGCTCAATTTTACACTAATAAATTAAGTTCTGGCAGTATTTTTCACCTAGCCAAGGGTGACTTTCCACAAAGCCCACACTGTATCATGCACACTTATCATCTGACTGAATAAACAGTTTAAGTTATATATTGGTGATAGCAAGTTTTGGTATGAAGCTATAATTTACCACTAAAATGAGCTTGAATGTAACTTTTTCCCCATTGATCTCTGCTCCAATGGCATTTTTAGAAAACAACCAGATTTCAACTGTTTCTACCAAAAGAAGGTCTGGATTCAAAGAGAAAAAAAAAAAAAGGTTTTGCTAAATGCCAGTTACTACCAACTCCAGATCTGGTAATTTAAGCTGAACTCAGTTGACTTGCTTGAAACAGCAAATTGATTTACAGGCAAGAAAGAATTCTCACAAATCCCTGCTCCCCAGCTGGCTGTAAGGTACTAAAATAGGGTCTGTGGAGTGGTGAATGGTTCTCCAGAGGAGAGAAAGGGAAGTAAAATGAGAAAGAATTATATAAATTTATTAGGAAAAGCCTTCAAAGAAACCCCCTGAAAATTAACATACAGAGGAATAAATGGCTGGAGCAAAGTATGCTACCGTTTATTTGTAAATTACATCAGACAATAATAATGTGAATCTAGATTTAATAACAGTGTCTACACACTGAAAACACAGGTGTGCTGATTGACACCAGGAAACTGAAGGACTTAACAGTGTAATAAAAAGTACACAAAATACAGATGGGGATGTATGCTCTGCAGCAACAATTCCACTGCAAGTAAGATGTTTCAATATGTCCCAGAAACCTTGGAAATTGGCAAAATCTCCTCTGCATAAAAATTGTCAATTAATTTTGTAATAAGTGTTTTGTGCTTATTTTGCTAAAGAAATTAATTGAGAATTTAATCAATATGTTAAAATGCTATATTAAGAACAATCTCTTTATTGGCAATTTGAGCAGCACATATTACAGGTTTTCTCTTTCTGGACTAAACACAACTTCACTTACAAGGTGAACGAGTGGTACTTGTGTACCCGTCAGTTGAATAGCCCTGTGATCATAAGATCAGAGATTTTCCAGTTATTTGAGTCACATTAGTAACAGCTCAGCTAATTAGCAATTTTAAAAGGATCAACTCACTAACAAATTAAAAGAAGTATCTGTATACAAAGAGAGATTGTTCGATTTGGCTCCAGTCTTGACAGTAATAAATAAAAGCATCTATTGTGTGAAAGTGGGGAAATGTCTCATCTGTAGTGATAGGGATTCATTTTGGATGACACAGCCACAGTTTCTATTTTCTCAGTGTTTTGTGGGGTATGTTTTGGTTTCTGCTTATTGAGAGTGAAATTTAAGGTCAGAGGCTAAATGATGTCAAAATGCCTTCCAATCATTTGATGTGACAAGGCAGCTGAGCTGTTCAGGATGTGTCCCGAACGCCACAAATATGTGGCAACGTTTAAGGGAACACTGTTGGTGGACTTACTGTTTCTGCTTGCAGATAATTTTTCAAAAGTAAAGTTAACAAGGACATCTTTGAAAATATTGCCATATCCCTCTAAAAGTAGAAATGCTTTTATTCTAAAACAAAGAGACTGCAATAGAAAAAAGTGATTCTAGAGGCATTGGCTGAACGCCCCGTTGCCCCAAGCACTGTGATGTCTTTTATGGATGCTATGAAACATTTCAGTTTGCCTTGGATTAGGAAACTGGCAGTACAGAGCATGTGATCCCAGCCTCAGCAAAGCATTCTTTCTCTTTGGGATACAGCTATAGAGTGATTTTTCCTAGGAGATTAGATGAATCTAGCCTGGGCATCTGAAATACTTTTTTCTTTCACATAATGGAAAGCTTTTAATCAGAAATGCGACACAAGCCAGTAACAGGAGCCCTCTTGGTTTTCTCAAAGCAAAAGCAAAGACATCAAACAAAATAAAAAACTCCAATGACCTTAATCTAGTACCCTAAATATGTAGCAGAGACTCCTATTACTCAGAGAGAACAAGGAACCACATGTTCCAAAAAGAAATTGTTACTGCAAGTTTAAAAAGTATTCTAAAACATGCTACTTGCTGGCATAACATTATCCTTGTATCATAACTGGAAAAAAAAAAAGTTAAAGTTACTTCAGAATTGCTAGTCTGAACACATCAGGAGTTCTATGAACACAGGGGGTTGGTATCAGGCACTATGGAAAGAATAGATGGCCAAAGCCACAGGGCTTTAGTCTGTGACTATGAAGTCAAAAGATTTTGTAAGTGAATTCCGGGACAGGATGCATAGATTACAGTTCAGCAATTTCTGAAAGGAAGATTATGAAAATACATTGCTTTTAATGTATTAAAAGCCCTGGTGATATTTCATGTAAAAAGCTGTGTCATGATCTGTCATCTCCTGAGATGAAGCCTTTCTGTCATTTTTTCATACTGAGCACAGTAGCCCACTGCTACCGTAAGTAACATCACACCAAAAAAGGTGAAATTTTGGCAGGTGGATCTCCAAGGATTGATTTTAAACTGCCCAGAAAGAGTCTAAGGACAAATTAAAAGAGTCCTGTAGGTTTTAATTGTAGTTGAAATAATATACAGTTATATATATTCTGATAATTTCTTATAGTGACGGAGTTTTGTTGTTCTCCGTTGAAGCATTTCTAAACAATATGTTAGATAACTCACAACAAATAAAAGCAAATAAAGGAAAGGTATTAGCACAAAGAAAAGTCCTGCAAGAAAAGTAAGAGTTTAATACAAGCAACCTGAACACTGATGTTCATATGGCATGAAGGCATGAAGTGTTGGAGAAATTAAAATGGTTTTAAAGCAAGAGAAGAAGGAAAGTGTATCTGACATCTAAAATAAAAAGTGTCATAAGTATCTTCAAGTACCCAAAGTCATGACAGCTGAAGTAGGTGGATTTTTTTATTAATAAAAAACATAGTTGAAGAATGAAAAAAAATTAGTGCATATCAGGAAAAGCAAAATCATATAATAATCATGTAATAACCATGGAATCAAGAAACTAAAGTCAGCCAGAAAAATCTGATTTTCATACTAAAAATTATCAAGAGCAATCATTTTATTTGTAACTAGTGACCCATAGTCAAGGAAAAAAAATCACAAAAACTAAATTTGAAACATATAAAACATTGTTTTTCTCCTTCCCTTGTCTCTAATTTATTTTACACCAGCTTTACAATGTAGAATTTACAAGCATGAGCATGTCAAGGACCCAAAAGGACAAGGGCAAATAAACAGACTCTACACCATTTACATCACAATTTGCTAAAAATCCTTTGCTCATTTATCAATGCCTTTGCACCCCAGAAGAGCTGCATAGGTCAACACTAAATAAAAAAGATTATGCTTTTCCCTAAACCATCTGATACAGCTGTGGCAAGCAGACCTGACTGGCTCCAGCTGATGCAGACTGCACCTAAGTGGAGTCTACAGGCAGCAGGCAGAAATCATTCCTGATTCCAGTTGGTTATTGGAGTCTCACACCTTCCTGATTCTGCCAGATCAGTGTAAAATGAGCAAGCCTAAACTCTGTCCCAGAGTCCCAGGAGTTTCAGAAAATTTAAAACAATGTCTTCACTTTCATCTGAATATGTGACAATAAAATTGAAGTGTATATAAGACACAGTTTTCCAAAGATGAGGTCCCCAATTCTGATCACTCGGCAGTACCAGTGAATCAGGGTCAAGTATTCAGATCCCGCATTCCCAAGTAGTTCGGCTGAATGTGTACTGAAACGCTAAATGCTTGCAATTGTTTTCTGTAATATGCAAGGGCCAGTTGGCTGGCATGTAGAACAGTTAAGCCTTTATTGTTGCTAGACTTAACATTTTCAGCAAGGTTGAATAAAGCTATTATCAGTGAGACTTCCATCTGTTGTTTCAGGAATATAGCATGGGGCTTTTTGAGCAAATGCAGAGACCTATGCGCATTACTGAGGCTGAGCCCAAAACAAAGGCACCAGAAACACTAAGCCACTTAAGAACGTGCAAAATTAAGGGTCTTGTCTGCTTCTGTACCAATTGTTCACAGCAACTCATCTCCATCGATTTTCATGCAATCCCAGCTAGGAGGTAGATGACTTTATTTCCATCAGGCATTCATCAAAAAATACTCCTTGAAGATGAAAATCATCTACATCTGGTCACCAGGAAAGTATATTTGACTATTGAGATAAATACTTCAGGGGAGGACAATAGCATCTGCCTTTACCTGGTACTGAACACTGCTTATTTATTTAAAATATAATTATATATATGCCTTGATATTGTAGTATTCCCAATGATTAAAATCCAGACTACAGTATAACAATAAAGAAAAAAAAAAACCAACATTACTTTTCCCTTGGTTCTGTAGAATTCAGTATTGGAGTGACAAAAAAAAAAAAGACAGAGTGATGAAGATCATCCTATAAGAACTAGAAAAATATAAATATTTGTTATAAGTACATTAAAGCATTACTATTAAATAGCCCTTAGATTTTATTTCCCTACTTTTCTTCTCAAAGTAATTGCTATTGTTTTCCTTCAGACATAGCTAAGGTGAAGCAAGTCTTACTGTTGAGTTCAGGTAATGTGCCACAATTCATTTGGACGGTTTGGAATTTCTTATCTAATTTCACCATCACGGTGTTACTCATGCAGATTTAATGAAAAAATCAGATAGCCCATTCAGGCTGGGGTTGCTTATACCTCTTTCTCTTCTTCCAAAGTGATTTGCTCTTCCACAATTGAAGACTCCTTAACTCCATAAAAAGTACACGTTTCAGCTGTGAAATGTATAGGAGGTGGCCAAATGTTTACCTTTGTTTTACAGCTTGCTGGAAAGAAAATTTGCAGTGATGAAGCTGCTGATTTTGTCAGACGGAAATACTCTTTGAGGAATTAATGTTCTTATTTAATACTGACCCTAAAGTATCTAAAGAGCAGTTTCTTTTAAGCTTTCTTTTTGGAATTCATCACAGCTATTACAAGTGGTCTGTGACATGATCAGTCATCTGTTTCAGAAACAGGTGAGCTTAGCAAATATTTCCTACTATTCTAATTTTTTGAGGAGTTTGGCTCAATGATCCTGATGGGTTCCTTCCAACCCAGTAAATTCTACCTTTTTCTCTTTGTCATAGGGGTTCTCTAGTTTAAAAGCATTTGCTGCTCCTCACCTTTGATATTAAATGCCTTTTGGTATAAAAAAAATAACAATATTGCGTCAGGTAATTTCCTTGGGTTTTAACAGCTGTTTTAAAACTTGAAGACTTTAAAATACAATTTGAAGATAAAATTTTATAAAATTATATATATATATATACAAGTTCTCCATATTTGGATCCAAATTTTGATATTTTCTAGGGAGCAAAACCACATCAAAAAAATATGGCTCTTAGCATTTTACACCAAGAGGTCTGTGTTTGCTCTCAAAATGTGTCCTTGAAGTTGTAATTCATTCTGCATTTTCTCTAACATAAGTAAAGAGGAACAACTGCATTGGAATCCATCACATCTTATGCAAACTGCTGCTGAATTTTCAGCAATGAGAGAGGAATAATCACACATTCAGGCAAATTATCCTTTAGCCCATGTATAAGGAAATCAGAGAGAGAGAGAGACAAAAAAACTGTGAAATATTCCATTTACTCCCACAGAGGAAAGCATATAGTAAGTTCTTATTTTTTTATGTGCTTCCAATTGGTCCTTAAAAATGCCCATCTAGTACAATAAATACTTTCCTTAGAAAAACAAACCATCTATGAGTGCAGTTATTACCGGCAAATGCTTCCAAAAATTTTGCCAAGTCACCACCCAAGACAAAATGCTGTTCTATCCTCAAGCTCATGTAAAACCAAATGCAAGCTACACACCATTCCTGTGGTCTGCAAAAACAAGACAAAATGCAAAACAAAAGACTGGGTTACAAAAGAACATGAAAAATTATGGTTAGGCAGGCTTACAAGGGGCTTGATAATATATTTGATACAGAGCAGAAAATTCTGTTGTTGTTTCTAGAGATTTCTGTAATACTTGTTAATGGCTGTTTGTTTTTGGGCTGGATTCTTTTAGGACACCTATGTGTAGTTAAAGCACACAGAGAGGCACATGGATGATAAGAACACCCTTTTGGTTCCCTCTCCTGTAACCTGCAGTCTCTGCTTTCCACCTACTTACCTCACAACAGACTGGTCACACCTTAATTCACTCTTTAAGTTCCAAGGCCTCTGCAGTCTAATGCCTTTTACAGAAAGGAACCAAACAGTGTGACTTAAAATAATGAAGCACATTCATGTGAGCTGCAAAGTGTGGTTGAAGTGTTGTTGCTACTGAAGTGCAGCTATAACCATGCTGTCAGTGGGTACTGGGCTCCCAGTATACAGAAATCTAGAATATAAAGAGAGAAAAATTTTGTGTGGCTGGTCTTTTGTTTTCTTTGGTGCCTAGTGGACGGAAAGGCAGACAGTTTGAAATAAGCATATGCTGGGTGTTGGATGCTGTGAGAAGTGACTTCCATTAATTTTCAGCAACTGCACCTCCCATTCTGTGACAAAGCTGCAAATCACTGGCAATAGAGGAAAAGAAAAAATCAACATTTGTCACTTTTAATTATTATAGGTCAACTTTGGGAAAGGAGAGTATTAGAGAAAAACAGACTTGCAGTTTGATCATCTTGCAGCAGAATCCTAAAAGTACTGACAGTCTTAACTACACTAAAAGTGAGGTTGACTGCTACATTAAGTTTAGTGATATTTCAAATCAGCAGTCGCTGTCCTTTTCACCAAAATATTTTCATCATCTCCTATTTTGTGGGGTTTGTTTTCATTCTCGCTTACTGAATTTGGTTTACTGCACAAGCTGAAAGGCCTAATCAGAAACAAGACTCCAGGACAGCAGTGCCCACCCAAACACACATTTCTCTCCTAAAAACACAATCAGAAATAAAATATTACAAATAGGCGTGGCAGATAATAGGAAAAGCAGGAAAGAAAAAAACAGCTGTTATTCTAAGACCCAGTGTAAGTAGTTCCATTGTCCGGTTCAGTAAATGAAAGCCTTTATTTTCCTTTTTAATTAAATATCATTAAGAGCTATTTTTGAATGCTCCATCTCTCACTACTTGATATCCTCTCTCCCATAATCTCCTTCACTCCCCACTCAGGCAATACAACCCAAGTGTGATTCAAAGAAATGTGTGAAGTAGAAAAAGCAAGAGGATATTTACGACAGCTGGATTTTGAATAGATTGAAGGAGGGAGGAATACAGAAACCACAACGAAAACCCTTCAGTAGGCTGGAGCGCAATAAACTTCAACCGACAGTAACTGAATAATTCCAGCTCTTTCAACCCCTGGGGTTTTGTCCTTGTTTTGAAAACTATTGTTATCATTCTTTATAATATTATTCAAATCCCTTGGGCCTTAGAATATGCCAGCCTTGACCAGTTTGCTTGGCACACAATCTTCTCCTTGTACTTTTTAAACATCCATGAGAGTACACAAAGCTTCCCCATGGATTTGGCACTATCCCCAAGAGATGCAACCTGGCTTTCATAACAGGCAGCTTGGGCAGTGGCTGGAACAATCTGTGTTTCAAAACAGAAGAACTGAGAAACATGAAATTTACATGACTCCAATTGCAATTTTGACACTTGTAGACCTACGTTACCCTTTTCCCAACATCTCCTATGCTGTTAGTAACACAGCGCTACATTTAAAAGAAAGCCAAGTAACACAGTAGAGATAGGTCCACTTCTTTAAGAAATTATAAATCAGACTTACAAAAATATGGATTTGAACTTAATTTATAGTTAAGGAGTTACTTCTGACAAGGTTTTTGCATAATCAGAAATATGACTGAGACACATTTTACAGGTTTTTGGAGGATAAGATGTAGCCTATACAATAATTTATCTCTAGGAGCTGTACTTTGGCAAATCAACAAGCACAAAGAGATATCTGGCAGAAATTGTGAGGGGAAAATTCTATTATTCTAAAAAATATTTTTTATAAATATAAAACCTCTGAAGTAATAGGAAGCCTTTCCTAATTAAAAATTTCAAATTGCTTCCCTGGAAATGAATGTTCTTCTTAATAGTTACATGTGATATAAAGTTGAATTATTAGCTGCTAGCATCAATATCATCAGTGACCTTAGATGGGATTCTTTACAGAATAAAACATTAGGTCACTGCTCAGGAACTGGCTTGGCTTTGGAGAGCAGATGGTGAACTTTTGTATATTCTTTTATAGTTGTTATTATTTTCCCTTCCTTTTCTCTCCTATGAAAGTGTACTTATCTCAGCCTAAGTTTTACCTTTTTGCTGATTCTCTGCCCCATTCCACTGGAGGCAGTGAGCAAGTGGTTATGTGGTGTTTTCGCCTCCAGACCGAGTTAAGCAAATGGCAGAAATCTTTGCATGTTCTTTAATCACGGAATACTACACAGACATCTTTGGGGATGTTCAGGCAAATTTCACCTGAGGTGCAAAAAAATCATAAAACCATCCTGTCAAAACTTCTATACTAGTAAGATAATTCTTTGACACAGAAATTGTTGAATCTTTATTTTCAAGCAAGTACTATTTCATTAGCACTGAGTAACACCTGAAAAGGACCGACCACTCATAACAATTTTATTCACATATGATGAAAATATCCTCAGAACCTTACAGATCTGTTCCTTTAAGATTCTTTTATAAACATCTTTTCTTGGTCCCTCTTCACAAGTATCTTGACTTTCTGGTAGGATTTGTTACAACGGCAACAGAACTTCTTCGCTGAGATTTCCACATTTTTAAAGCTTTGGAATTTTTGTTCTGTTTTGTTTTTTTTTTTAACTTGGCCAGGCAGAAAGTTGTTTGGCAGCTAGGCTGCCTTGTTGCCATTTTGCTTAACAGTACTGAGAGCAAATAAACTCAAACCTTCCTAATCTCTCCTGGCCTTTCTTCAGCACCTCGTGCTTCGGGCTGAGTGCCACAGGCTTGTGGCAAGCTTTCTATTTGCTCATCTCAGAAAATGTTTCACTACACTGTCACTTGCTGGGCCTTGCGGTTCACACATCTTCTGGAGTCATTTGATGTCACGGGGAGCAAGTTTGTTCTTGATGAGACATCTGTCCTGGGTAAGCTCCAGAACTGAGATACGGCATTATTCATTCAGACAGAGTTGATAATATTCCCGCAGTGACATTTGAAGCCTTGCAGGTCTATTTTCTACTTAGTTTGTACTTTAATCTCATATTGCAGTGGGTGGGGGCCTGGGAATCTTGCTGGAATGTTGCAGTCACTTTCCCTGTTTCCCATGCTGTATTACAGTGCGCAGGTTGTGCTCAGCACACACTTGGAGTCATTCTTCAGCTACTCACTGACCATGTCACTTCTACAGAAGAGGATGAAGGCCTTTTCTTCCATGCTGTGTATCGTGATTTGAGGCAACAGTCTCTTCTGATGCTCCCACCTCAGGCAGGATTTTAAAGAATTCTGCAGCGTCAAGTACTAAACATGTTTAGTTACCAGTCAGTTGATCAGGAGAAGCTACAAATTTTGTTAAATGTTCTCTAGTGCTTAACAAAAATGCATTTTTAATGTTTAATGCATTTTCCAACATCATTGGTTGAGATAATGACATCCTGAATACTTGGGAAAAAAGTATTTTCAAATTAAATTGATTTTGAAAAAAGATTATTCTTGAACAAATGCACAATTTTATTACCTAAATTAGAAGAGTGAGTGTTAGCAAAAGAAAGGAGATTTAAATTAGCTAATTGGCTAGCATGATCTAAAATGTAAAGATTTGGAATAAAGCTAACAGCCAATAACTGCCTGAATCTCTTTACAAAAATGAACTCAACAGGAAAAATAGATCCCTTTAAAATGTGAGGAAATATTTGCTGTGGCTGGATGTGTTTTAGTCTCTTCCCGTTTGTTCTAACCTTAGTGAAAAAAACTAATACAAAGGTACATCTAAAGAAAATACATTTTATTCTGAGACATGGAAATAAATAAATCTCAACACCAAAACTAAGACATTTGAAAAATCCAGGTTAACAGGTAGAATTTAAAGGGGACTGAAAATTTTACTTTTGGGAGAAACATACATTTCATTGAAAATCAGGACATCTATGCAGAATACAATTTCCAGGGAAGCCCCATTAGTACTTTTCCCAAATTACCTCTTTATATCATAAACATAAGGTCCAATATAATCTTTTAATGTTAAATGTGAAAGCATGCTGGGAAAAGACATATCTCGATCTAGGACATGGACACAGGTGTGTTTGCTTTCCTTCTCAAGTGTATACACATAAAGATAAGAACACAAACTAATAATAGTACCAGTATAGCTGAGGTTCTCTGTCATATTCCAGATAGCCAGATTTGTTTATGGGAGGAAACAAGGGCAGTACTTCAAGCCAAATACATCCTTAATACATTGATTTTGAAGTCAATGTCATCTGACGCTGCCACCAAGAAACTGTTGAAACCCCGAAAACTTTTGCTTGGTTATAGCTAGCTTCCTTGAAATGTGAGGTCCTGAAGACTTGGAATTTTGTATCTGGGAGGAGGTTGTCCTAAGTAAAAGCAAGCTATTATGTGAAATTTTTTTTTTTTCCATTTCTGCTGTAGTTTTCTGCAACTTCTTGAAAAGCAGAACACAACTTAAATAAACTAGTATGAATATTCAAATAGTATGAGTTATCTGGTCAACAAAAAAATCATTCACATGGTTTCCTGGACTGAAGGCAGCATTTCTAAGGACAGAGCAAGCTAAATGCAGCTTCATGTTGTTAATTCTGGTCTAAAGACATATTAGACCTGGTGCTGCACTTGAAGAGCAATGTGTTTAACCGAATATGTTTCCTCCTTTCAAAAAATAGATTTTCTATCAATATTCTGTATTTCCTCAGTGGTACAGCTCAGCTCCTGTGTTCTTTTACCTTAAGCTTTTACAGAGCACATATCTAATAAAGTCATCCTTTGTACTGGAACCAGACCAGATCTATTAAACAGCAATTATTCTCTGACTACACACATGACAGTCTGTTGAATGAACGACCTTGAGGTGAACTGGACTGTCAGCTACCAACAGCTGCTTCAGACAGAGCAACTCCACAGCTTTGTAAGATCTTGGTATCATGGATTTATAGAACAGATTCACAATGAAGACGTTTCTAATTGTCAAGTTTAACTCTGTGTGGAAGGCTGTAATTGTTTAATAATATTGGCATTCACTCTTATTGTTTGGTAGACTTTGAGAGAGAAAAGTAGTGTAAGGCATGGGTGTCTCAAATAGCACACTGACTATTATGAGCAGAGGCTTAGAAAGCTGAGACTGTTCAGCCTGTGGAAAAGAAGTGTTGTAGGGATCCTTAATCCATAAATACCCAATGGGAGGGGATGAAGAAGACTTCATCAGAAGATGAGAGGGAACTCAGTGCTTTCCTGGGAAAGGATGAGAGTCAATAGGCACAAAATCAAAGACAAGAAAATCCACGTCAACATAGGAAACACGTTTTCATTCTTAGAGTAGTCAAACACCTGAGCAGGTTGCTCAGGGAGGTCATGAATTCTCCATTTTTGGAGATACTCGAAACTCACTCGGCCTTGGTTTTGGGCAGCTGGCTCAGGGCGGCCCCGCCATCCATCTCAGTCACTGGATGACTTCCTGAGGTCCTGCCAACCACAGCCACTGAAGCGGGTGTGACTAGGGAAGGAATGCTTTCTCTCCAAATAAGCACTCTTGCAAAATATTTACGATAAGACACGACTCAAAGCAACTAACTGATCATATATGAAGCACCATGCCCGAATAGGTGGCTGTTAGTCAAAAGGTGCGTCGAAAATTTTTTTTTTTATTGTTTGATTTCTGTCAATTCCTTCACGCGCTTCTCACGAGAAACGCGATGGGCACAGCAGGACGCTGCGGGCCGGGAGCCTCCCGCGGCAGCCCCGCAGCGCGGAGCGAGCGCCCCAGGGACGGCAGCCCCCTCCCGGGGCCCCGGCGCCGCCCCCTCCCGGGCCCGCGGAGCCGCCTCGCGTCCGCCTTC
>VXBQ01010478.1:0-41533 GCA_013400175.1 Phainopepla nitens | reverse complement strand
GATGGCGGCGGCGGGGCCCGGGCGGGCGCGCCGTGACCTTGGGCAGCGCCGAGGCGCAGCCGGGCCGGGGGCAGCCCGCGGCCGCTGATGCTCGGTATCGCTCCCGGGCTCGCAGCGCTGCACCGCCCGGGATGCCGGCCCCGAGCGCCACCGCTCCGCCCGCTCACCTGAACGGAATCCAACCGTCTGGCAGTGGTAAATTCTCTTTTCGAAGTGTCAGCTTGAAACCAAATTCGGATTCCTTTTATATAACGAGTTTTCTGTTAACCGCCCACCACAAATCGTTTCTTTTTTTTCTTTTTTTTCNGATCCCCCCCTACACCTTTTCTTCTTCTTTTTTTTTTTTTTCCTGAAAGTACGCAGTGTATTCTAGCATCTTTCGAAACGGCTACCTGGAAAAGTACCATTTATTTTAATAACCTGCAGCAAATTACGAGTTGTTATCAAATTATTATTAGCAGCTTTCTCAAATGGGAGAAAAACTGTTATGTGTATGTGGCGTTTCTGCTCTTAATAGGTTAAAAAAAAAAAAAGCATGGATGCAATGTCTGTACATGTTTAGAATCTGGGCGATTGACAGAATGTAATTTCCGAGGTTATTTGAGTGACTGGTATAAGATAAATTAGGCACTAGTGTTGGAACTGACTCATCTTGCCCACTTGCATGTCTGCAGGACTAGAGCCATGGGTAATTGTGCCAAGTCCCCACTACTGCAAAGCTGTCTACCTTGAGTTTTTCCAAGATAAAAACTGCTGGTACTTAGTGGCTTTTAGTGTTGTTCAGAGGTTAGGAAGGTGGTGGTCCCTAACTCGGGTTCCGATATGATGTTCTTGCAAAGGAAGAACGTGCTGCTGACAATAGTCCTTTGTACGCACTGCATTTTGTGTGCAGGTATTCCTGTGCAAAGAACGAGAAACTGCACATTGTTGCAGACGTTCCTGTGCAAAATCACCAGTTTGGTAGTTTGTGATACACTAAGCTACACAGAAGCAACGTTTTTATTGTTAAAAGATTTTTCTGTAGCCTACAGCATTGTGCATATCTCTTAAAGAAGTTTTGAAATGTTTCTTTCGGTTTTGTGTTCCATCAAGCACAGCAAGTATGATAAAGCCACACTAAAACATGCATGCTCCCCTTAAGCATGTCTTTTGCAAAACATAAGGTAGTGCCTTAGTCAGCTTTGAGCAAAGGCTGGAAAATAAAAGTTTACTTGCTCCTTTCTAAAAGCAGAGGTGAAAAAATCAGTATGATAATTAGATATCCCCTCTCTGATTCCTCCTCTTCATCTAGCTCATGGTATTTGAATGTTAGGCGTCTGCAAGAGCTAATGCACAGCTGTAATCAAACAGTGAGCAAGTAATTTGTTGTTTTGTTTTTTCTGTTATACTGCAGTGAATAGTGATATCAAGTACTTTCCAAAATAAATGCAACCTCAGAATAGCTCCCCACCCTTTTTAACAGTGCCATCAGTGAGCTGTGTTAGAATGTGCTGCTGCTGTTGTTTCTGCACAGGCTCTGTCTCCAGTTTACTTCAGACTTCCCCATCGAGGAAAGGCTTTTGAAACAGAATCTTGGGTGCTGTGGGAGTTGAGGCAGTGCATAGTGTATGTGGCTTCTTGGAGGGCCTGGGAATTGGATCAGTGTCTTACAGTTTTGATCCTGTGTAGAAAATAATTGCTGAAATGCTAGAATAGCTTTAAGATACACAAAGTCTTAAAAAATAGATGAGTACTTTTATTTATTATTGATAATTAACCATGTTTATAAAGAGAAAAATTTTTAGAAATTTTTCCAAAAAAATATCCCCCTGTTGATAGGGGTATTTTTAATGAAGAATTGGTTGTCCTTACTTCACAAAAGTCTTGACAAAATAACTGCAGTAACAGACTGTTTTTATTTTGACTCTGTCTTTCTAGCTAGACTGATAGTTTGTGTACTTCTTCAATGACCTGGAAAGGTTTCAGAAAGGACTCCTAAATAATTAAACAGAAAACATTATAAGACAAGTCTTTGTATTCTAGAAGCTCATCTAGACAATGAAGAGTTACAAGAGAAACTTTAGTCTATTTTTCAGGGAAAGAACTGAGAAATCTAGAAAACTGGCTAGTGGTGAAAGCAGTCTGCTGTGCAGGGGCTGCCCTGAGTGCGTGGCAATTCCTTCTGCAAAAACTTTTAACAGAGGTAGAATGGGTTATGTCTTGGGCTTAAAGGGATCACTTTATGAGGATCCATCCTCACACTGCTGCCAACTTTAACCAGCCTCACTTCTCTCTGAATGGAAATTTGTTGAGGTGAAGTCCTGTGTGCTGCTCAGCCAGCAGGAAGGGATATGAACGCTGCTGCTGTACCTTAGCTACTCCTTCAGGCTTTGTCTGGCCTTAATGTTAATTGGCTAGGCAGTGTGTATCTCCTCATTTGATAAGGATAATGAGGAATGAGTTCTACTGTGTGTGGGATCAAAATAATGCTTGAGGTTATACTTCGGCTTTGTATAAACTGAGATTAGAAATCCGCACTTCTGCAGAGCCATCTGTGCCTTTTTGTTATCCTTCTGTAGACTTGCTAGGAGAAAGTGGACTTTTAAAAAATCTTCTGTTAGAAAAGCTGTGCTGAAGGGTAAACTTGTGTAGATTGTATAAAATGTATCTGTTTTGGTCTTGATTTTGCCAGTTTCTTAGCTCTTAAAGTAAAACGTCAAAAGCAACTATTTTTGAAGAGACTGTTCTGACAACAGTTCACTGTTTCATTTTAGTCTTCTTCCATCTGTCCTTCTTAATTAGAACTTACAGTGGCGCTGAAACCGAAGGACAGCTTTTGAATTCCTTTGTTCAGTACTTTGGTGACAGCCTTGGGAGGAAGATTAAAAGAATGCCTTTAATTGAAGAAACTGTTCTGCCTGGGGACTCCCTTCTTACTCTGCCTGTTGTAATAATAGGTGAGTTTTTTTCACGTTTTTAGAGATTCACTGTCACTGCCATTACCTTTATAGACCTGCTGCATGAAATAATTTATCATTAAATAACTAATGCTTAGGACTCTTATAGGGAAGATGTTTATTAGAATAATATGATTGTTGTAATTAACAAGAGTAGCATTGTATTATAAGGGACTTGTTGGAGTGTGCTTGAATTCAAATTGTGCTTTGGAAAAATGAGCTGCATTATTTGGCAGCAGATATTGCAATATTAATGGAAGAACTATATTGATTCTAGTGTTGATAACATAGGGTTTGATTAATGTGATACGTCCATTTCTGTGTGAATGGAGATTGTCGATGGTACACACCAGTAGAAATCTGTGGGGTCAGGTGGGAGAGTGAAAAGCATAATGTGTGTGCTCTGTGTTGGTTAGGTGCTAACCTCTCGTTAATTGCCTTTTCCTCTGTTGCATCCATCACTAATGTCTAAATATTCTCC
Source organism: Phainopepla nitens (assembly GCA_013400175.1). NCBI lineage: Eukaryota > Metazoa > Chordata > Aves > Passeriformes > Bombycillidae > Phainopepla > Phainopepla nitens. The sequence goes on along the minus strand of VXBQ01010478.1, from coordinate 38,116 downwards.
CATCTTTTCCAGAATGAATCCAGCTCAGCTCGGCTAGTTTAAAATAATAAATTCTAGTCTTGATTGAACACTTAAGGGCTTGTACCTGTAAAATGACAGGATAACAGAGGGAGGAGGCTCCATAAGTACACAAATTAATTGAGAGTGCCAGCATAATGTATATTGGGCCAAGGTTTCTCAACAACAGCTGGTCACCAGCTCATTATTGCCATGACTTCATGAGGGGATAAAGAAAAGATTTGAAGTAAAGAAGGTTTTCAATAATCTGGTCCAAAGCTGTTGGGACTAGAGCAAGTACCTACCTGCAAACAAGCAGAGATTTTGGAGATTGATTGTGCAACTTAATTGTGTTCACAGTAAGTCTCCACAACTTCAAAAGACTGGTGTTTGTACAGGGCCTGTACACAAAGCTCTCTTTATGATAGTTTAAAATAGTGCTCACGTAGCAGACTTAAGTGTATGTGACAGTCATGAATCACTTGAGGAGTTCTGCATCACAGCTGAAGAGAACGGTGTCCTGACGTTATGTCAGCCTTAGTATAGGTTTATCACTCAGTTTCCTTAGTATAGGTTTATGACTCAGTTTCCACTGTTAAGTTTTGCAAATATGCGTTATGCAAATACCTGTGCTCAATACTTACTTTGTCTAGAGCACCTTTCTCACCAGTGCCAAGTACAGGGGCAGAATGACCTCCCTGCTCCTGCTGGCCACACTGCTCCTGATACAGGCCAGGATGCCGTTGGCCTTTTTGGCCACCTGGGCACACTGCTGGACTTCACCTCAACAAATTTCCATTCAGAGAAAAGTGAGGCTGGTTAAAGTTGGCAGTGGTGTGAGGATGGATCCTTGTGAAGTGATCCCTTTAAACCCTAGACACAACCCATCCATCCCATCCTCAGTAATCTCCTTAGCCCTTGCCAGTCTTTGTTTGGGCAACATTTGTTACCCATTTAGTTCTTTTAGCCTTATCCAGTAGGAATGACCTTTAACATCCTTGGCTTTTCTCTTTCCATTGTGGATGAGCCTTGTGTATACCCCAGGAGGAAAATAAAGCTAGCTGTGCAATTGTAAAAAGATAAAAAATTATTTACTGCATTCAAGTTATAATTGTTAAATTCTTAACTGTTAAAAACAGTTAAGAATTTTCTCAGCCATGGAAATGCATGTGAACTACTGGTATGATTAACATGTTTCCATAATTTCATTTGATTTTGTTATGGATAGTTTCTTTGCATTACTACATTTCTTTCTCACATCTCTCTCATGGCAAATGGGTGACAGGAGGGGCTTGCATCTTCTTTGAGCTTTAAATTCCTGGACTTGGATCATCTTATGTTGATCTGTTTGTGTGGAGGGCTGAACAGTCTGAGAGTAAGGAAGAGCTTTTTCACTGTCTTTGGATTCTTTACCTGATTTTCTTGTAGCCTATGGCTGTGACCAGTGTGTGTGCACAGCATTGTAATAAAGTATGGGATAATCTGCTGCTGGGGACCAGGTGAGTATAACCTGGTGAAAGAGTAAAAAGAGATCCAATACATGAAAAGACTGTGAATGAACAGGGCTTCAGCAAAGTGATGGAGGATTTAGGACTTAAGAAGTGAGAAGTGGGATTGTTAACAGGTGATGAAAATAGCGTATGCAAAGGTGATGGGGAAAAGTAAATGACCTGTGAACTTTGACATCAAGATATGAAATGGTTGGAAGTAAGAGAAAACGTCCAACAATGCCTGCTATATTAAAGTATGAATAAATTAGTAACTTAAACCCACAATTTGCATAGTGTGTGCTAAATACCATGTGTGCAAACAAAGACAAAGTACTGACAAGTGGCTCATTAGGAGAACACTGTGCTTTTCATTCTGTTAATGAGTTAGAGGCGCTCTAGAAATAACAATACATAGCCACAAATTTAAATTCTGTATCGTAGCACATACTGCTCTGATATAGCTTTCTGTAACTTTTGATGTCTGACTTTGCAACATGAATGTTATTTCTGTATTTGCATGTGATAAATATTAAACTTTAAATATTAAACTTCATTTAATACTAGTCATATAAATAGAAATGTTTACCTTACGGTAATGTTTTAGTCCCATCTATCTCATACCTTTAATAACATTTTTAAAATAAATGTCTTTTAAGATTGCAGCAATACACACATACAAATTGAAAATGCTACAAAGCTGGTAAAAGTGTTTGACTTGATACTTTTCCTGAACGATGTGATCTTACATGAGTTTCTTGTACTTTACCACTTACCTGTGGGACCTCTGTGTTCACTTAGTTTTTATGTTGCTGTTTAGCCATGTCTGTAACTTCTCATTTGACTTTCAATCTTAAGCTTTCTGCTTGTCTCTTTCTTCCTTTTATTTTATGGATAGACCTGAACAGCATGTAATCCAGATTGTCTTTCTGCTCTGTGTTGTACAGTGCCTAAGAAAATGCAATAATATTCAGCTATCACTGTGACTGACAGCCAGACCATTGTCTGTCAGGCCATTTTCACACAAGAATAGTGAATTTGACATACTAAATTAGGGAACTTCTTTATATGCATTTTGCTTCCTGGTCACACATTTGTTTCTCTTCAACTGAAAAAAAAATTGCTCTGTTTATTTGGAGGATGGTCCTATAAAAAGCTCTATTTACTGCAAAGTTTATAAGCTGCTTTGAATCAAGACAGTCTGGCATTAGACTACTTCAGTATTATTTTGTTGCTCTATATTTACTGATTAACAAACTGTAGATTATAAGCATTTTTACTAAAGCAATAAATGTCTTCTTTAATAGGAAATGGACCTTCAGGAATTTGCCTCTCTTACCTGCTCTCTGGATACAGGCCATATTTATCCCCTGAAGCTATACACCCAAACCCCATCCTGCATACCAAACTAGAAGAAGCTCGACATCTTTCCATTGTTGATCAAGTAAGCTTTGGTTGCCATCTTGTCTAGCCCTTTTCCTACTGCAGGCATTAGTGCATTAATAAGTTATTCTCTTATTCTGTTAATTTAAATAGAATCAACTCATGACCATTAGATCCCAAACTGGGCCCTGTAGTGTTGTTTGTGGTTCTTGAAAGCTTTTAGTTTGTGGTGATTTTTGGTTTTACAGTCTGCTGTTTGCTGTATTCTTGCTACTTGCCAGGAGTGTCTAAGGCATGACTTGGTCAGTGGCTGATGCAGGAATTCCAGTTGTTATGTCCTGGGATGTTTGGGCACTATCACCAAGGAACACATGCTACTAACATACATAAAGTACATGTAGTTCAAGTTAAAATATTCTTAAATACTACAATTCTTACTAAGATTTAATTTTTAGTTATATTGGGGACATGTATCCTCTTTAAACACAATCCATTTTTCTTTTTGGAACAGTATGCATCCTTCAGTGTTTGTGTTGTACTGACACTTGCTCTTGTGCTGTAGTTGTTACCCATATATACATTCAATTTTTCTGTCTGATTTGATTAGTTAAATCTTCTCCAGCATTTTTCTTTCCACTTGTCCATTGATTTGCCATGTTAACACTGTTTTCCACTCACCTCACTGTACTCCTGATGGATTACTGACAATGCTATCACTGTATTGCCTTTGTGACTAATTTATTTGAAATACAAACATGGATTTCTGTTTATAGGGGGTTAGTAGGGGTTGGTTTGGCTTTGGATTTTGGAGAGTGTTTTTATTTCAGTGCTGTGCTATTTGCATGTAAGGTTTACCCTAGGTCTCAAGGACTTTTTCTTTTGTTGGAGAGTAAGTTGCCTAAGTTTTGGCATTTTTGACAACTTTTGCCTAAGTTGTTTCATTTACTTCATCTTCTCCTGACTCCTGATTATTTTGCTTAATTAGGAAGCTAAGATGTACTGATTTTTCAGCAAAAACTCGTCTTAAGTCCAGTTCTTTCTTCAAATCTCTATTTTCTCTTCAAATATTTGCTATTGCGTAATTTTTGCAATTATTCCAATTTTTAGAGAAAGACTGGTTAATAGATGCTGAAATGTGAACGTTTTAGAGTTCTATATATTTTTCTCAACATTAACTGCTGTGTAAAATAATCCTAGTTTTACTTTTTAAAAAAATGCTTGTTTTATCTCCATTATATTAAGATATAATACAGTTAGTGTTGGAACTAGCTAAGTGTTGTCAAAATAGCTTTTTCTACTTGATGTTTAAAGCGTAATGTTTTTAGATTCCAGTTTTGCTTTATCAAAATGGGGCTCCTAGAAATATTAGCAGTTCTTTGTTAAAAGCTGTCTGCTGTCTATAAATATAGATGTTACTAGTTGCTCTGATCTCTATTTGTCCACATACTTCTTGAGTATCAAATACTGACTTGCTCTAGAATTATTGTTATTAACAGTAATTTTTAAATGAGTGAGATATATTATTCAGAGTTACAAAGAACTGAGTCATAGGAGTTATTTCTGAAAAGTATTCTGATTGAATCTCTACATTAAATATCTTTACCTCAAATGCAACTTGAATTAATTGTGTTTTCTGTTGCAATTCAACTTCTGTACATCAGAATAGCATGATGAACATTAAAAGTTGCATGAACATTTTTCAAAATCTGTCATCGTTCAGGATCTGGAGTACCTGTCAGAAGGCCTGGAGGGTCGCTCCTCAAACCCAGTTGCAGTGCTTTTTGATACGTTGCTTCACCCTGATGCTGACTTTGGCTATGACTACCCGCCTGTTCTGCACTGGAAGTTAGAACAACATAATTATATTCCCCACATAGTGCTTGGAAAAGGACCACCTGGCGGGGCTTGGCATGTGAGTAAAAATGTCATCTGACTCCTAGAGTAACTTGATAAATCTGTGTTTTGGGGTTTTCCTTACTGCCTTACTCCAGGGCTGTTACAGGTGGTAGTGCCAGTTGCAGTTTCAACTGCTCGTTACCAAAGCCCAAGTAAGTGGGGGATATGGGAAAGGAAGGAAGAAGTTGCCCTTTACTTGGGTGTTTGTGACCATGAGTCTTACATTACCAAGTTTTTTGTTAGTTTGCATTTAATGAATTGTAATGAAGAGTATTTTCTATAACTTTTTTTCTCTTGTCTGCATTGTTTCCAGGTGCTTTTATACAAAAATCTTAAATCTTAGGTGTCTTTATATGATGCTGCTTTCACATGTTTTTCTTCCTCGTTTGTATTTTAAATAACTTGGTTTTAGTTTCCCTTTCACATGTTCTCTCTTCACCTTCTTCTTTATGTAGCTCATGTGGTTGCTTATTATCTAAGTATAACACACAAATAGTTCTTCAGTTTGTCCTGTAATGTTCTGGTATTTGTACTCTAAATGAGTACAATGAGGAGAGCTTCACTGGTTTTTACATGAATTTGAAGTGTGTCTGATCATGCATCTTCATGTTTTCTCCACAGTCCATGGAGGGCTCTATGCTAACCATCAGTTTTGGAGACTGGATGGAATTGCCTGGCCTCAGCTTTAAGGAGTGGGCAGCTAGCAAACGCAGGTAAAGATGCTGCAGAATCTATTTGGGAATCCTAGTGGCTGTAAAAATCCAGATAACTGGAAAATATTCAAATTTCACTGTTCACAGGAGCGCTTCTTGTTTAGCTTATTAAATTGCCTGTTGCACTGGAAAGTCTTCTGCTGTGTGTACTCTGTTGGAAAAAAACTGGACAATGGTCAGGTGGAATAATTGCTTATGAGTGAGCCAAAAGCAAACGTACAGGCAGCAGTGTGTTCCAGCAGCATTTCAGAAAGAGGCACTTACTGACAGCAGTTCTGATCAGACGGGAGGGAAGGTGGAGGAAGGAGTTTCAAATAGACTGAAGGAAGTATTGCGAGTTCCTCTTTGAAAACCAGTGCAGCTGAAGTTGCTGTGCACACCAGCAATTCAGGAAGTTAAATATTTCAGCATTTGCTTTTACAGGCAAAGCTGCAGCATCTGGAATCTATGAATTTTAATTTTAAGAGAATAATTCAGTATTTCAGTGTTAATTTGTAGCAATAAGTTTCTTGAAAAAACTTGAGAAGAAAAGTTACTCTTGTGCGATCTCACTGGTTTTACTTCAGTCCGTGAAGGTCTGAAGTCAGCACATGAAGCTAGGAACATCTACATGAGCTTTTTCTAAAATTTCTTTTTTTTTACTTTGTTCTAGCAAGATTAAAGGAAGTTGGTTTTGGGAAAAGAAGTAGTGTTATTTGAGCATATGTCTTTAAGGGCAGACTGTTACTGATTTCAGGACAACCCTTGAAGTGAGGAAACTGTAGCTTTGTTCTTTAATCCTTTTCTTAGATAACCACAGCAGTCTTGCCTCCTTAATAACTGAAATCCCATAAGCTGCTTATTATCTGAAGCTATGTATTATAGTTTTCAACAATGCTAAAACCAGAAATGCTGACCTGTTATACTACAATTAAACAAGCTTATTTAAAAGGATTGATGATAATGTAAAATTCTAGTTATGTAGAATAGTTTCCTAAGTTTCCTTGCAAGAGGTGTCACACTGTCACATTATTCTCTTCCAATAAATATCTCATGAGGATTTTCAGAGTAGTAACCTGAGCATTTAAAAGAACACATGCTATTATCTTGTTAGTCTAAGAAAATTAGTAGCCTGACTACTTGTAAATATGATTTTAAGTGTAATTTAGTGGCAATCCTGATGTTCACTACAGTTTGTTTTGCCTTCTTCTTAGAGCTTGCTTCTAAAGAAGCAGTAAAATTCCTGCAACTGTTCCAAATAATTACACTGTCAGCTATTTTTCTTATAAATGAGACTGCAGTAATCAGGAGAATAGCACAGATGTAATAACAGGGTTGCAGTGCAAAAATGTTTTTTTATTGAACTCTTGAACCTCACAATCCTGTTTACATACTTGCATGTCATGTTTGCTTTGCTCATTCATGTGACATGGAACTACTGCATTGGATACTGAGTGAACTTAACTGTACCCAAGGGAGTGGTCTTTTGTAAAGCATAATGAATACATGGTTCCAGTAACATATTGAACCTAGAGTTTTAAAATTAGCCCTTAACTGTGACATTTAATTAATTAGATTGTAGGTAAGTGTACTCTCACTGAGTACCAGTTTAGCCAATACTGTATTGTTGATAGTTATGGTGTTAAACTTTGTCAAACACTTCTGTACAGAGCTGCTGTGATACTCCAGAGCTTTGTTACACCACCATAGCAATTTACATTGTATAAAGACTTAAATATTAAAAAACTTAGCAGGTCTTGTGTATCAGGAGACAAGAGAACAAATAAATCAAATGCCTTTAAAGATGCTGAACTCAGTATCATTTACACTGAGCCCATTCAGTCTTCATAAATTTGACCTGTCATGTGGTATGTCATATTTGATATTCAAATTACCAGTAAAGTCTATTTATTAACTGGAACCATTAAATTTTCTTTCAGAAACATAAAGAGTGATCGAGTAATGCCAGAGGAAATAGCTTGTTATTATAAACACTATGTTAAAGTCATGGGCCTCCAAAAGAATTTCAGAGACAATGTTTACATAACATCAGTGTCCAGGCTTTACCGAGAAAAGGACGATGAAGGCAGAAGTCACCAAAATGAAGATATTTCAACACAGCATTTGGAAATGGAAGATGGACAGAAATCACTTATTAAGAGAAACTGGGAAGTCAGAGGTTATCAGCAAGCAACCGATGGTTCTCACGTGCCCTTCTGCCTCTTTGCTGAGAATGTGGCTCTTGCGACCGGAACCTTCGATTCTCCTGGCCGACTGCAAGTTGAAGGAGAAGACTTTCCTTTTGTCCTCCATTCCATGTCTGACTTCGGAGCCGCAATCAGCAAAGGAAAGTTGCGTGGGAAGGCAGATCCTGTGTTGATTGTGGGTGCTGGACTAACAGCAGCTGATGCAGTACTGTGTGCCTATAACAACAACATCCCAGTAGTCCATGTGTTCCGTAGAAGAGTTACCGATACGAGCCTGATTTTCAAACAGTTACCTAAAAAGCTTTACCCTGAATACCATAAGGTCTATCATATGATGTGTACTCAGTCTCATACCGTGGACTCTAATCAACATTCTGCTTACACGAGTTTTCCTGAACACAATGTACTTTCCTTCAAGCCTGAAATGAAATGTGTTCTTCAGAGTGCCTCCGGACTGAAGAAAATTTTGAAGTTTTCTGTAGCCTTAGTTCTGATAGGTTCTCACCCAAATCTTTTCTTTTTAAAGGACCAAGGACATAGCATAGGTCATCACTCTAATCAGCCCATCACATGCAAGGGGAATCCTATAGAGATTGATCCATACACTTACGAATGCACTAAAGAAGCCAACCTCTTTGCTCTAGGGCCTCTGGTGGGAGACAACTTTGTACGGTTTTTAAAAGGAGGTGCGCTGGGCATTGCGCGATGCTTGGCAATAAGACAAAAGAAGAAACATGAATTGATTGAAAGTGGGGATGGAGGAGGTGATGGGGTACCATAAACAAGACATTAGAAACTCTTACATCCAGGATTACAGATGTAGTCTTAACAGAAAATTCACTGGCAGCAAAAGTTGATAGCAGTCACATTCCTGTTGTGTACAAGTAACCTGCGCTTGTATTGCTTGGTCAAGGATGCTGATACTTCACTCTTTAAAAATACAAAAAATTGATCTGCTATTTCAGCTGATCTCAACTGGAGTTGCTTCCAGATAAACAGAAAATGAGACTAACTTATCTTGGCCTGCCTGTCTGTCATCTCTTGCTCAACTATAAGAGCAGACTTCGTCTGTGAAAGGCAATGCCTGCCAGAATGGCTTTACATTTTAGTGTCAAATGTGACAAAAATACTTTTACCATGAAATTGAAATAACTTCTAAAAGCAGAAAGCTTGTTTAGTACAAAGTGATTCTTTGTCCCAAAGCAAATTTGGAGCCTTCTGCTTGAAACGAGGGTTTTATTTATTTGCCACAGTAATACTTGGAATGAGCACTTAGCAAAATGGTTTCTGCTATAAGAAGGACTTTTGTAAGAAGTATTCCTCAAAAGTTTTAAATTATCCTGGTAATTGGAATAAAAGAATAAGCATTCCCATTTAATCTTTAACAATTTGACACAATCCATTAATGTTTCTTCACACTATGCCTAGAGCTGGTGAGTGCACCAAGACTAACATGAGATGTTCCCCTGCAGTGATATGTACATTTCTGAGCATACGCATAACATAAACAATAAAGTACTGATGTAAGTGCTCTTATGACAGTGTCAATATCATGAATATCTAGTATACTAGTGAAAAATTAGGTACATGAGGAAATTAAGGGGTTTTTGCTTCCAAGCTCAGGAAGACTGAATGGGATCACTTGGCTGATGAAGGTGGGGTGGGTGATAGATATTCTCATCTCCCATTTGACCAAAAATTGGTTCTCTTTTTTTTTTTCTAGAGCAGCACACGATAGTAAAATATTTTAGCCTGTGGTTTTTGAAACTTAAGAAAGGCTTATGGCTTACAGCCAGCAAAAAAATAAACCGATCTCAAAACAAACATGCAATAGTTCCTTTAAATCCTAAAGCTTCTAATGAAAGACAAAAACTTAAATTGTACCTACCTCTGAATCCAAGTTTCATCTTTCTGCTCCTCAATGTAAGACCTAGATTTTATTTGCTTGGTTTTATGGTAGTTAGTTTACCTAACCACACTCGTAGGTTATTTACCTTAGTGAGGTTAAGTTACGAAAGTGAACTCCCAGAACTCTCAATAGACAAAAATTATTGGTTTTAACTGTTTTGTTTTGTTTTTTTTTTTTTTAATAAATATTTTAATTCAGGTCTCATGTGATGGAAAAGATGTTATTTTTCTGTTTGGGTTTTTTTTGTGTTAAAGAATGCTGTGTTAGTTTCAAGTATTCTGTTTGCATGATTAAAAATCTCCATATTAGAACTTTGACAGATTTTAAAAAGGAAGTTAGACTTTGTGAAACTGCTAGTGATTGCTGGTTTCCCAGCTGGCTTAACTTTCCTAAGTGGTAGATAGCTATATTCAATAAATGCCTGTTTTCTGTGCCTACTGAATTACAGAGTTCTGTGGCTACTGCAGGTCTTTATGCATCTGAGTAAGTTACTCAGAGTTTGGACTTAAAAGTTGAAAAGGTAAAGGATGCAAGGATTAAAATTACTATTTGCAGTGGAAGTCCAAAATAATTTATGAAGTTATGCTACTACTACTAATAAGTTTTAGTCTAGAGCTACTTAACAGCATAAACACAAAAAAGTGAGCATTTCTATCAATTTCTTCTTTGGCCACATGGTTGGCTTTAGCCATGTTTTGTCAGTACTAGTTAAGGTATATTTTTATACTGATATTGAGCTGATTTTAATTCTACTAAAATCTAGGCTCGTTTTCTTCATGTTTTAATTGAGATTGTACAATTTGCCTTCTCTGGCAGAAACTGTGTATATAGAAACCAGTTCTAAACCTGTGATACCTAATAATTTTAACTGCTATAAGTGCTAAATACTTGATTATTGAACTTTATTGCAGTTGAGTTATTGGGAATTCATCTGCACTGTGATTAAATTCCTGCAGTTTTGTATCAATATAAGTGTCCAAATACAACATGGCATGTTACTGCTTTTTCATTTGTCACAGGAGACATTTAAAATGCCAACAGAAAAAAAAATATTTACCTAGTAGTTATTTTGCAAAAAGGGGAAAAAACCTTCAGCCCCTTTACTAGCCTCAGCTGCTGCAGCTATTTACAAGCTCCGTGTGTTGTAGTGACAATTTTGTAGCAGAGATCTTTGACCTCTTATTACTCAAGTATCTTTCACTGCAATCTTACAGCAGCTTGAGGTTTAACTGCTTTCTTTTTTATTGGTCTTTCCAGTATTTTTGAGATAAAAAGTTGCATGTAAGACCCCCTAGTTGGGCAGAGAAATTTCAGTCATCATGTTTATTGAGCCAGTATAAAAATACTTTTTTCAACCAAAGCTTTGCTAAAAGATCATCTTGTGTCTTCTAGGAATTGCTAGATTTAAAGTAGCTGGACTTTTTTGTTTTCTTTCTGATTTTGAGAGAAATTTCTGTTTCTCTCCTGTTTAGTATTTTGATGAACTAGGTGATAGAAAAGTTCGGGCTTTGCCTTAAGATAGTTTTACCTACAGCACTGCATTTATTGTGAATTAGATGTTGGCACTGAATAGTTGTCTTTTGGGGAAGCACCTTGTTTCTCAGATTAAAAAAAACCCAAGCTTTTGAATTTCCTGTTCAATATAATAATTTGCAGAAGGGAGACTGTTTATTTCAGCTCTTCTTTCATTGCAAAGGATAAACATTTAAACGTGGATTTTAAAAGGATACTTAGTACTTAAGATTTATCATGAAAATGCAGACAGGAAGAACATAATTTTTAGCTGAAGTAAGTTAATTTGGATTTACAGAATTTGTAAAGCTGTGTTAACCCATACTGTGTATTTTCTAATAGGTTAGTGGACAAACATCTTTTACATTTGGATTTGGTTCTTGATGTTATGAATGTGTCTCCTAGTGAAATTATTGCTAAGAGTATTTCAAGTAGTATCCTAGTGCTGAACTGGGAGGAAGATTTCTCCTACCAGATTTTCCCAACAATCTGCCTCTTTCCAGTGCCTCTTCTGAATTGTGCTTAAAACTTCTTCCACAAAGGAGTAAGCCCAAGTTTCCCCCAAGTGAGTAAACACAGGAGTCCTTTCTGCAAGTAATCCAGAGAGAGCGGTGACACCACCACCAGATCTTCTCTCTCAGCAAAGTGCTTTGTCTTCAGCTAGGAGCCTGGGCTTGCCAGTGACTGCATGAAAAGAGTATGGCTCCCAGAAACAGTGGTGATGTACTGAGAAAGGGACATCGAAGTGTATCCCACAGCTCCAGGTCCCTAGTCCTCAGCACTTAGGGAATTGGTTGGGTATTCTTGTATTTTACTTCTGGCCTGGTGAATGTAAGCAACTTCTTTTTAATAATTTCATAGAGTGATGTTTGCATAATGAAAAATACTAATTTGTAGAAGGAGATGGCTGTAGCTTCTTTCTCTCACAGCTCAAGAACTGAAAAGAAGGCTAAAGCCCAAAATCCAGAATATTTGCTCAAAGCTTGAGGAAATCAAACTAAAACCTCAACTTTGAGACAGGCCTAACCTGTGTACCCAGTTGAAAGAAAAGGCCATTTTTAGGCCAAATGCTCTTAAAAGAGAATGAAAGGGAGTAAAATTTGCAAGCTTGTAGTGAGTCTTTGCTGCTGACAAGTGATGACCAGGAGGGATGATGGGAGGGAAGCTGTGAAGAACGCCTGCAGAACAAAGTGCAGACTAAGAGGTGCTGAAGTACCTCTGCGCAGCATCAATAGCCTGGGGGTGTCTCCTCCTCCAGGGTCGAGATCTGAGTCTGTGACAAGAGCTCTGCCCAGGAGTGCTCATCCAACACCTGCCAGGGATTTTAACTGGCCATTAACTCAAGAACACAGAATGCAACACGTGTGAGAAATTGCTGACAAAGCTGTAGGACTGCATCAGCAACAAGCTGTGGCAAGAGATAAGGCTTTGTTACTCTGCTACCATATTTTCTCCTTCTGAAAAGCAAGCAGTTATCTTCATGTAATAGCAGGATCTGGGCTGTACAGTGCTCCCAGATGTTTCTAACAGGAAGAGGTAGCAGACATATGCCTTAAAGGCAGCAGGTTCTATTATCGTCCATATAGTAATCATTTCAGTAAGTTAGGGAACCAAAAATGCCAAAAGGTTTATACTGTTAGATCTTAATTTAGATAATGCATTAGAAGCTTATAATAACAATGTTCTGTCATAATTTTTGGATTCTTATTTTAGAGTGAGAGCAAGATGGGAGCATTCAATGGATGTGAGAGCTTTTTGTACAAAGATTTCCCCCATCTCCCCTTGCTCAGCCTGAAAGAAAAGTTTTGTTTTGTTTGAAATAACGATAACAGTTAATTTTACTTAGCAGAAAGAATGGAAATTGAAGCATCTTTGACAGAAAAAGAATGGCTTTGGTGACATTAAGGGTACAAACCTGAAGTGAGGAATTATAAACAGCTCTTTTTCTGAAACACTGTGTATTTTTGGGAATATGGTACACTGGGAGTCTCAGTTAAATTTATTTTTGAAGCCTGAATTACATGGAGAATTGTGTGGTCAAGGATGATTTGGGGTAAGGAACAAGGATTATGGGCAGGGAAAAAAGCATTTCTAGTGTTATTTAGCAGCTATAGTGAATCTAAACGCTGTTTTAAAGATGGTTTTGTCTTTGTAGACACTAGAACGTTTGAGTTCAAGCACACCTTGAACTTGAGTTCACATTATACCTGTCTGCATGTTAGGTCATTTTCTAACTGGTAATTTTGTACTTTCAGGGCATCATAAACCAACTCTTAAAACCTAGGTGTAATCAGTAGTCATCAAAACAAGGAAACAACTTGTTCTGGAGACTAAGTAACTCTAATTAGCACCTTCCTCCTCCATCTCTTTCTTCTGAGATTACTGCAATGTGTAAGTACCAGCCTACAGCAGCAGATGCTTCAATAAACTAAAATTCAGCTTTATGTCCCTAGACACCTTCTGTAGACTTACATGCCAGCATAGGTTTGCTATGTATTAAAAAAATACTACAGAATCCTGGCACGTTCAGGTTTTTTTTTAACTAGATATACAAATGTTTTTCATCAGTTTGGATGCTAGGACCAGCTGCTGTGTGAACAGTGAGCTATTATTCAAGAACTGATCCTGCTACCTTATATCTCTGTGGAACTATTTACAGAATCAATACTCTGACCTTGCCTATTTCTCTGTTAGACCTGGCATGCTGTTTGTATGCTGGAATTCCAGTTTGAAATTACATAAAGGACTATATTCATCTGCCTGTATTTTTGTTCACACACAATGCACCTGGACTTGGAGATACTGTGTAAATATCATTTCTTTGTGTGTGGCAGTGCCTCTTTTCATCTTTAGCTGGAGTATGCTTGCATCATACTCCTTTTTTTTTTTTTAAGATGAGCAATGTCAACATGTGCAGAACCTTTTCTGTAAGCAACTTGTGAGCAAAAGCTCTCTTTTGATTAGACAATAAATATTCCTGAGGCTAGGCTTGTTTTATCTTAATGTGTGAAAACTGATTATAGACTGAAGGCAAAAAAAATAAAATAGTGTCCCCTAGACGTCAGTTATTTTGATTTTGAGAAGTAGGGAACTCAAGTCAAATGAAAGATCAAACTGAAGAGGAAAAGGCATTCAGAGAGCTGCAGTGATCAGAATGAGGAAGAAGGTTTTGCATGGAGCTGGTGCTGAAACCAATGACTGACGGAGATCCCAGTAGTAAAAGCTGCAGCAGAGCAGTACTGGCAGAGTGCTAAAGCAAGTGGTAGAGAGAGTTGCTAGTCAGTGGTATCTGATATTGTGTAGCATTTTTGTAACTATCTCACTGGAATGTGGTGATGGCAATCAAAGATTGCAAGTGGAAGAGGGAGAAATAATGGTGAGGAGGAGAGTACATTTTTTGGCACATTTGGCTTGAATTCGAAAGAGATACCAGAACAACCTGAATACAATTGGAAATTGAAAATCAAGCAAAAATCAGTTTGTGAATTTGTGACTCAAACCAGATGTGGCCAAATGTGACCGAGGATTGATTCAAGAAATGGAAAAGAGCAAGAAAAGAGAGTGTAAGACTCCCTCCAGTTTTATGGGAGAGGGAGAGACAGGAAAAATATGGAGTGAGAAACCATATGTATAACATGGACTGGAGCAAGATGGGTGAGTGGGTTAGAGGTACGACTACAGCAGAAGCTTCAGCTACTGTCTCAGTTAGGAATTAACGTGGAATAGAGCCTATCACACATCAGGAATGAAGGCCAGGAAGAGGACTTGGCATGTCAGAGGAAGTTGATGGGGAGGTGACTGGATGGGGGATCTCAAGCTGACTGCAAACACACCTTCCACATACAGGAACTGGTGCGACGACAAAGGAGAGGCCAGCCCTGACGCACAACCATCACCATGCTGGGAGAGGATGGGGGAGTAAGGGTAGGAGAAAAAAGGACAGACTCATGGATGTGAATGGACAGAAATAGAAATCACACTTCAACAGTGAGAATATCTTGGTAGTCTTCTCAAAAAAAACCTGTGGCTTCCCCAGCTGATGTAGAAAATGGGAAGTCAGCTGAAATTGGTGTGAGTTAAACTGAAAATCAAACGTGTTTTCATGCAGGGGTACAGCACCTATCCACAGTTTTAGTAATTTAGAGTAATTCAATCTGCTTTGAACTGTTTTCATCAGCTAAGCTGCTGAATGCAAGACTGTATGTTAAGAGCCTTGCTAATAAAAAGTATATTTAGTTTATATATTGTGTGCATCTCCTTCCTGTAAGCAGTGTGAACAAAGGTAATAAATGTTACCAAAAAATACTCCCAAACAAACCCTCAAACCCTCAAACTCCATTACACACAAAAAATGCAAGAAACAAGATCTGAAGTTTCTGCTTAGATGTACTTTTACGGTGAAGAGCATAATTTTGTCAAAAAGGTGGGTACACTTGCAGACTGTGAGTATGGCAGATGAAAGAATTCTCTGATTTACTGAACTTTTTTTAACCTTCTAAAGAAAATCAGCACCATAGGAGCTTTCCCAGAAATTGAATGGTTGAAACCAGAGAGCACAAATGCACAGTGAAAATAGAGTATGCACCAAAATTTCTGAACTGGAGAATGCAAAGTTGATTGCCCTTGTGTGTGCTCCCAGCTTTTGCTTTACTTACAAAAATGCCTGAACCCTTGAGCTTCCTGTCTTTCTCTTTTCTGATTCTATCATTCTCCCATCCTGCTGGGGGAGAATATGTGAGTGGCTGCACGGGGCTTAGCTGCCTAATGGGGTTAGCCTACAACAGTATGCTCTACACCATAAAGGAAATATCAGGTGAGGTTAATGCACTAGCTCCAGGGATAAGGCAGATATTGATGTAATTTACTGGAAATTAAAATTTATTGGATCATGTAATCATGTCCTTTATCATCTACCTGAGAAACTTCAGTAACAGAAGGCCAAACCAGTAAGCCAACAAGCATGTTTCCTCTAGTGTCTTGAGGTGAAAATCATGCCAAAAATAACTTAAAATGGAAGGAAGACTTCAGGATAATGAATAGGACTTGTTACATGAATTTGGTGTTACAACTGAAGCCAGGGTTAAGGGGTTTGTACATCTAAGAATTTTAATGCAAGCCTAATTTTATATTGAAATAGCAGAAGCTCAGGTGCACTAATGTGCAGGCTTTTCATCAACCGGACAGCAGATTAAACTGGATTACAAACCAAACTACATCACCTACTAGGCACCCTCAAGTTGGAATCCTAGAATATTCTGAGCTCAAAGAGACCCACAACTCTTAAATACTAAATAAAATTAAAAAAAAAAAAAATCAAAACTGGTAAATTCAGCTGTCTGGGAAACTGGATTAGAAGAGTCCTAACAAGAGCACTCTCAGCTATGCCACCAGAACTGCTTGACCTACTAGCAGATTGCAGTCTGAGCAGCAAAGGACTTAGCCTTTACCCTATACATTGCATGTTTTGTCCTTTCACCTCAGAAATTCTCCAGCTGTTTTTTACAACTGTAAATACAACCTTTCTGAAGAATCTTGTCCATGGATACTTGGCTATCCAAGCTATTTGCTTGAGTTTAGTAACAACAACCAAAACCTCAGCAGTCTACAAGAGCTCTGCTGGACCAGTAGATCTTCAGGCAGACAACCTGGAAATTCTCACAGTGGTAGTAGAAAAACTCAACTGAGGGTGGAACAGTCAGTACATCTCCTCCAGAAAGAATTTCAACTGCTTACGAAAAGTCTTTTTAAAGGTATTTGGTGGATAAGATTTGATGTGCCCTTAGGCAAACACTCTGACAGCTTTTGTGGAGCTCAGAAGTATTGGGCTGCACTTTGTGTATCACTCTGGACATTGCTGACCAGCAAGAAGATGCCAGGACAGACCTGAGAAAACACTGGCTTTGGAAGACCAAATATTTTCTGCATATTGCAGCCACGTTGACTTCAGCACATCTGCTATCTTGACGTACACAGATCTCTCAATGCTGTTCTTTATATCTGATACACAATGGAGCAGCTTCAAATGGTGCAGCTCATGTTGACTGTAGGCTCAGAGCTCTTGGCAGAGGAAGTAATTTTTGTTTGTGTCAATTCAATTACATCAAGCAGATTACCTCCTCACATGAGGAAGGAGATCCTCCCTCTTGAAATAGGATGCAACAGAGCTACTGTCCATCTTTATCTGTATGTGATGGCTTCATACAGCTGAGCAGGAAGCCTGAAAAATTTTTCTCCCTGTACTTCCAGGGATATCTCACAAATCTTGCAAGTTCTCAGATCATTAAGATGAGCTATCCTAATCCACAAACCAGTAATTGTTTCATAGCTTTCCCTGTTAACTGAACTATTTTGAAGGCTGTATTTTTACACAGTGATTGCAGAAAGTAAAGATATGAGATAAAGAAATGGGTCATATAATTTAAAATTCCAAATTGGAGTGCAACAGGTCTTTAAGACTTTGCCTGGCTAGGTTTTAACAAATGAACATTCAACCACACTGATTTAAAGGTGTAAATGAAAATATTATATAAATAAAAATAAAGCAAGAGAAAAAGAAGCTGTTTTTTTCATTTGCAAGATATTCTGTACTAGTAACAATAGTACATGCTCAAAGAACTGGTTCATTATGAATCTTATCATATCATATCAACCATATCATGATCAAATACCAGTTGCATCTCAGCCTCAATAGATTTTCAATTCTTAAGATAATACCCTTGAAAATGCCTAATTAACAAAGCCTTTCTGAAAAAAGAAAAAATAGCTTGAGGCTAACTTCCTTTTTTTTCCCCAAAACAGTACTCATAACCAAGCATTAGAAATAGCCTAAAATGAAATCCTAAGTATCTATAGTATTTTACTGAGCATTACTCTGAATAATGGGAAGGTCTTGACAATGGTGCAATCTGTAAGTACCAAGCCGTGAAAGGAACTTTTCTTTTTCTTTAATAAAAGCAAGACTTAGAAAACATATCTTACAATAAGAGATACTCAAATGTTCATCTATAGGAAAACCATACACACTGGAACAGGAAACCTAAGGAACAGAAAGTAGGTTTTGCCAGAGAAATACTGTAAATCCAGGTCACAATTTATCTTCTTCTTTTCACATTAGGATCATATCTGCAACAAAAAATAAAATTTGTCACAAATACATAAAACAGTTATATTCAAAGTTTATATAGATATACAATGTGATGAAAACAGCTTTATTAGATACTCCTAACAAGGGAATGGCCAGTGTTCAATCCCTTCCTTGACTACACTCCTATAATTAGCCACAGTTACTACTATTTGACTGAAGGATGCATAAGGTAGAACCTCTGTACAAACTTAAGATAACCTTCAATTAAATTTTCAGATTTCCTAACTACTTACAACCTTTAAATCTGATGCATGAACAAGCTTCTCGAAGCCTTTAATGTCCCAGTGTTAAGCTCTTTACTGGAAAAGGACACCAAAAAGACAAAAGAAAAGGAAGGGAAAAGGGGTCCTGTATGTTTACAGTGATGTACATTTGGCCACAACTTATTCAGACAAAACCTTTCTGCTGCTTCCTACTCCTACATAAAGCAGATCTTTGCCCTACTTTGCTGTTATACAGCTTCTGATTGACTGTTAGAAATTTAGAGTTACTTTCTGGATATACTAAATAGTTACCTGATTTACTGCAATCTGCTTAGTTTGACTCTACTTGACACTGCTATCCCTTGGCCTTCTCCATTTGTGCTTCGTCTCCCAAAATCCTGTCACTTCTTTGAAATTCTGATGTGTTTTGTATTCATGCATGAATAACTTAGAGACACAACTGAATGATCAGGCAGTTTTACTTCCACTAATTCTGCTTTCATTCATCAAGACTTTTTGCTTAGACAGGAAAATGTGACAACTTGTGAGCCAAATTACATCACCACATAGCTAGAAAGGTATTAGAAGTCACTGTTGCTATACAACTCAGACTTCAAAAATGAAATGTATACCCTTGGAAAGAAATTCTGCATTATTAACTGGTAATGAACAGAGCTAGTTGTTAAGGCAGTAAGATTTCCTGAATGGCTCTAACATGTATTGATATGTAGTATCATGTTTGCTTGATAGTGATTCAGAAAGAAAATCCTTCACTATATACATGTTTGTACCTAAATGCACAACTTTTGGTGTTAGTCAAATTCATGACAGGTAAGAAGTTAAACACTGGTCACTTGTTTCTTCACATAAAAACCATAGAAAGTAATGAAGGTTTTGCTCAAGAAAATGAGGTCTCTATATCAACTCTCAAAACAGTTATTTGATTTTACTGTTACAGCATTGTAACATGTTCTTTCTAAAGCTTAAATTTCTTCTGGGTAGCAAATCCTATGGAAGATTCTGTGGATTGGATATGGATTCTATGGGCAGGGGAGGAGTGGAGAGATAAAGCAGATAGGAGTAGGAAATGATACATGATGGAAACTTCACATCAGAACAACAGCAGCTTCAACCCTGTCTGTGACTGGCTACAGAGATGCTGACAGACAGTCATGAACATTTTTTCATGCTGTTACCTCCTAAAACTCACCTCTTCCCATTTTCCATGTTAAATGAAGCCTGAATAGTGTGGGGTTCTTTTCCAGAGAAATTGCTGAATCACTTTGACTACATTTTACACATGGGAATACATGAAATTTTGAAAAGAATAGTCACAGTGGTCTCTCCCGAAATCAGAATTGGTCAAAAAAAAAGATGTGATGCAAAAAATACACATTTTTCTAAGTACAAACCTAAAACTCTTACCTAAAGAGATCATCAGCAAGCGATTCTTCTCTTGCATGTCGGTCTTGTTCCTGAGAAAGTTTATTTAATAGTTGATTGTTAAGGATCATTCTAATGAACCATCTAGAAAAACAATATTCCTGCACTAACACAGTTTTTCCCAAAAACTAAGCTTTCTCTAAGTACTCCATTTAGTACATATTCACGTTAGACAAGTTATTTCAGTACCCAAATCTGGCTACTGCAACCACTAATGAAATGGAATAGTTTGTGAAAGGTGTCAATTTTGGTCAGAAATGTGGTTTTTTGGGGTTTTAAGCACCATTATAGAAATATAATTTTTTTAAAACTGATTGTGTATAAAGGGAATTTTAATTAGCATTATCTGTATTCAGGGATTAAAAAAATGAGATAAGCAGTGTTGATGCAACTGGATCTCAATCAGGCTTTGGAAAAAATATGACTCATCAGCAAGTATTTTTAAGGACTTTTATATCTGAAGATGTGCACAAAAGAAAAAATATTAAATTTATTCTTACTACATCTCTTCAGTATACTCCAACAGAGTTTTACTCATGCATTTTCTGTTATGTTCAAGAGTACAATATCAACTGTACTGTACAACTATTTGAACAGTCTGCCATATAGAAATTCTTTCTAGCTCCACATTTTCACAAGTCACAAGTTTACATAGCGCTTATTTTACTCATCAAAACACTCTTCTCATTTAGGCTACTGCTTTTGCCTTCTATAAATATTTCTGATTATATGACTGTTGCATGAAAAATGAATTTAAATAACGAGAAAAAGATGAGTGTTATCACTGACCTTTGACATACAGTAACTTTACTACTGTACATGCTCCCATGCATGTGTGGACAACTAACCAGCTGAGGTTTTATTTAAAAAAATAAAATCCTGAAGTATTCCAGTAATGATCACAGGTTGGTATGACCACTTACATTAGTCAAGTTTTTATTTGATCATGTTTAAAAGATAATTTCTTACCTCCATTTCTTGCCTTAACCAGTCTTCTAGCTCTGAATTCTTTTTAGCATGGTGAGCAATCAAATCTGATCCTCCAATAATGTGTGGAAGTTGTCCTGCCCCCGGGTAAGCTACCTGTTGGACAATAAATACTTACAACTACAAGGCAAGCATAGTGCAAGTGTAAGATCTATTTTAACAAATTCAGAAAGTCTATTCAGATATCACAGAAGAAAGTCAGGCAGTCTTTCTTTGAATAACATTCAAAGATCATATTTAAAAGTGACTGAAGTTTAAAAAGCATTTACAGAAAGCTGTTAACTCCCCCTTTTTTACCAAAAGAAAGAAACAAAAATACATCTGGTAAGTTAAATATGCTAAATAAATTTCATAGTGCATTGAGTTTGAAATATCGATAAAAATCAGTTTATATTTTATTGTCAGACTGCATAAGCATCTGTTACAAAATGGTAGAAAAGAAAGCATCAGAAAATTAAAACATTATCTAAAAATGAGAGCACACTCCCAGGAAGCAGTATTATGTGATCACATTCTATACATAGTATTTTACTGAAAAGATTTTCCGGTCATCTTATACCATATGATTTTAATTTTCATTTTATTTTTAATATAAGCTGAAGTGGTACTTTTACACTGAACACTAAGAATCATTTTACTATTGTCTTCAGGTCCCAAGCAAATAATCAGTTTACTTTTGTATGATACAGATTTAGTTCTATCTGGAAATGCAAGATTTATTAGTTAAAATGGAAGATTCTGAATCAGCCTATGCTGTATACATAGGTCTTTGGAGAAGTGGAATTGCTAGCTTTTGGAGGCACAACAAGTGGCAGCTATCACTTAACAACTTATTCCAAGTAACAGCTTGCAATAGGGAGTACAAGTATCTAAATAATCTAGCACAAAGTAAGCCTTTGTCAACCTGGTACTTCTTCAGTCAATTAACAGAATATCTCTTTACAGTATAATATGGTATTTAAATTGTTTCTATCAATTTATAAAAAATCTTCAGTAACATACTTCTACAATCCAAAGGCAATACTTTTTAGTATTTTTAAAATAGTGCCATCTTGTGACCATTTAAAAAAATACACTAACCTTTTTGAACATTTTGAAATTTTTCTTTCCCCCACAGCTGGTATTTCCAGGAAGATGACTGTTCTGTCTTGGATGGCTGACAACCAGTGACCGAAACTCTGTCAACAGAAGCCTGCTAGGAAGACTGCTGGAGTCATCTTGCAGCTTGCTGTGGTTCTTATGTGGGAAGAAAAAGGCAGAAGCATTCAAGTGTGTGAACAGACATACAGCACATCTAACTGTACAAACTGCAGAGAAATTATTGTGAGCAGAGCTAAGCAAAATTTAGGATTATGAAACAGTGAGGGGAAGCAGCAGCAGAGCAGGAAGCTAAGAAGACGTATGACCTTCTCAGCCTCCTTATATACCATGAATAGAATGAATTTGTTTCTCTTGTGTTTAAATATGTATTTAAATACTCCATGGCAGACAAAGTTGAACATCTTCAGCTGAATTCTAGCCTACAAGATGTCCACCCAACTCTAGGGTTGTAAACTGAATTTGAACAATGCATCAAATTTTTCTTGTCCATGAGAATGCTCATATGCCAGCAAGTTTGCATGCACACTTTGCTGCCTGGGGCTACATCTGTGTGGATTTCAAAGGATGCTTGGGCACAGGAGAAGTTCATAAGTAACATTAAACTATGTTCAAGGACAGCTCCAGCCCAGATGCAGTACAGTTGTTTTATAATATAACTAAAATATAACTAGAAGTGCTTTATTCTGAGCTAACTCTGCACTCTGGTACACCTGCTCAGCAATCTCTCTTCTTGGGCTGTATTTTGTATCAAAGTGAAAAGGTATTATTCTGCCCCTTGTTGACTGGCTACATTCTCTCTCTTCAGTATTCACTTGTTTCATTCAGCCCAGTCTCCTATTCCCCTGCCTCACTGCAAATCCTAGCAATTCTCCTCTCCTTCCTTCATCCCACCTACAAAACATTAGCACACTATCTACTGTTAATCACTGTATATTACATCTATTGTCCCAATGCTCCATCTCTTCCATTCTACTTGTGATCTGAGAGCAAACAAGATAATATCCTTGGCAGGTCTTTAAGTAGTAATCTAAGAAAAACATCAGTAGAAATATTAACCACATCACAGAGTTAATACAATTACATGTAGTTTCAGTCATCTTTAAGCATCCACCCAAATGCCATTACAGAAGCACACAGATGAACTACAAGTGCTCTTTTTTTTTCCACAGTCTACAAGCTGGGCTGCACTATTCAAATTTACACATGGTTATGTTAAGGAGTACAATCTTCCAAACCTCCCTTACCCAGAAATAGGATCCAAAAATACTATGTTTTTAAGAGCAAAATTTTGACGTGTTTGTGTAACGCTTCTTTAAGTTTGCTGTTCAAACTTACAATTAGCTGGCTTCTTACCAAGACTGGAGACTCTTGCTTGATATTACTTTTCATTTCTGAAGTTAGAACTGATCCAAGTTCCTCTTCTTTCTATTTGATTAAAAATTATTTTAAATATAAAACTGAAATGAAATGGGAATTACATAAAATTGTTTTCTGTTTTTATGGTAGAATAAACATATTCAAATCAATATAAATTTTTTGACAGAAAAGAAACTGCCCTGTACTTCAAATTTTTTATGATTTTATACACACTGTAACAATTGCTGGAGATCAGAAATCACTATTATCTGTTCACTTGTTTTTTTTTCCTTTCTTTATTATACACTAGAAAGTTTTGTCTATCTGTACAATCTTCAAAGTCTTGACACGTTCTGGAAAACTGTAAAAGCTTTTGAATTTATAAAGTAACATTTTCAATTTCATATTTGAAGTGTACATGCGTGCAGAAAGGACATTACCGGGACAAGAAAGTATTCTGCAGATTTATTATGCCTTATAGTTTAATACCAGATTTGCTTTACATAAATTATTTTCAATGGTTGATAAAATATCAAATCAGCTCTATGCACCCTGTAGGTTTTGAGTAATTTACTCACATTCTTTGTCTTGCCAGATACACAAGATGCATCTATACTTTCAGAAAATAGTTATCAAATTTGCCTAAGGAGCTTTATCATGAAATCTCCTTCCTAGTCCACTGGAAATATATTTTACATGAATAAAGTAGGTCATTATTAAACTATGAGAAATCTTCTCTTCTGCAAAAATCTTTAGGTGCATGTCTGCTAAAGCACCAGTTTAGTCATACAAAAGATTTTTTTTCTCCTTCAGAATTCTGACAAGGAGTTAGACTACAAAAACTTCCCAAGCACCAAGCAACGAAATTCTAGACTATTCCAAGCATCCATTTCTGTCAGTATGGTCAGACCTATAAAAAGTACCTACTCACAAATAGTATAAAAAGCAAGAAACAAAATTCCTAAATTAAGGGACTTGTCTTACAAAGTTTGCCTGTTAGTAACACACACACACACAAAAAGCATTATAATGCCAGAAGCAAGCTCCAGTAAAGCATCAACAAGGAGTCAGGCTGGTCTGACCTGAGGATGCATGGACAGTTACTAATTCTCATGTGGTCCAAGGAATCTTGCAAATTCCAGCTACTTGTGCATTCAAACTTTTAAACATTTAAACACTGCCTACACTGTAAATTGACTCAACAGTAAGCATTAAAATATATATTTTAAATAAATAAAAAATAAACTTGCTCTCTTTCCTATTGTATTGTTAATAGTCTAGAGCTCTCAACATTTGTTTTCCTTTAGCAACCTGCCTTTTTTTTTTTTTTTTTCAACAAAGTGACCACTGTTAACTCAAGGTATATTGTTTTCTTCATATCTCTTAGAAAATTTCCTTAGTGTCAAAAACAAAACCAGAAAAATAATCACGAAAACACAAGCTGTGTTTTGGTTCTGCTGCTGTTCTTGTTGGTTTTCGTTTAAAATTTCTCATACAGGAATTTTAATAATCTTTCACATGTTATAAAAAGACTCTGACTTAAAAGATGTTGGACACTACTGTGATATTCAACAGAAGAGGTGAACTAGAAGTTTCTTTAGAAAATTAATTACATAAAGATAACTGAGTACTAACTTAGAATAAATAACAACGTTATAATTAACACAGCAATAAGCAACATGAGAAGTTTTTCTCGGACCAGGGATATATTCTCCTATTCTACTTACTGTATACAAAGTAATAAAAGAAGAAAAGTTCAGAATATAAGCAGCTTTCAATTCACAAAGAAAAAAATGCCCAGAAGAATGAAAAAACATTTACGTAGGTGTAAAACTAAAATGTTCACATGTAAAAGATGAATCATTCTGAACTAAAAATTGATGTATGAGATTTAAGTAAACAAATCTCACAAAGCCATTTTCTGCATGCAGGCAGCCTCCTCCTTAGAGGAGCTAACTGCATCCTTCTAACAAAGTTGCAAATTTCAAGATTAGGCACCTGAGAAGGATATAAAACTTACCAACACTTCATTCTTTTCTTGCTGATTTATATTTACTTCTCGAATCCCGCTTCCTTTGGCTTCCAAACACTGTTTTTTTGGTTTATTTCCCTGAGCCTCCTGGTCATTATCTGCCATTTGTTCTTCCCAGTCTACATCTCTGCTTTCAAACACAATTTCTAGTGCTTCTGTATCTTCAGATAAATCATCTAATTCTTTTCTCTTTTTTGGTGCATGATTTTCACTAGATGTGGTTTTAGTGTCTGTTCCATCACTTGTTAGTTTGACACTCTCTCTCATAACCTTTATACCCATGTGTTCTGCAAAATTTGGGTCTGGGTCCAGGATGTTATTTTTCTTTTGATGCTGTTTTGCTTCACTGTTGCAGATCGATGAAGTTGTAGATTCAGTGCACTTGGGAAGAGGTGATGACCTTTCCTCCAATTTTGCTAGTTTAGGTGCAGATGATTCTTCTTCTTCAGCTCTTTCCCTTAGCCAGAAATAAATTACAAAAGAAAGAAATTACAAAAGCATTTTTGAGTATGATTAGCTGTACCCACAACGTAACAGTTTCTGGGGTTTTAGGGACTGCACTGTGAAATCTAAAGTACCCTTGAGGAAAACCCTTCCATTCTAGGAATTTGATCTAAAAATTACCTTTTTAAGTACGTGTCAAATTAAAAGGACATTGCTTGAGCTAAAATTTTCCAGAAATTGAACATACTAATAAGGGAAGTAAAATCAAGAACATTTCAACATACCTTTTCCTAGAAACCTGGAAGTAATTTTTAATTGAGTTTGACTGGTGACGTGAAGCACTCTCAAAAGGTTTGCCAGCTTCTGAAATTTTGGATGGTGAGAGAGGCTGACTTCTTTGACTGAACCCAGATGTTCTCTTCTCTCTAGGTATCGATGCTCCTGCACTTGCACTGCCACTGGTGCCACTGTTTTTCTTCACAGCAGTTGTATCCTGGACAGCTATTTTCTTTTGTCTGTGCACCTGGGAAGTATTATCTATCTCCATACTAGATTAGAGAGGAAAGAAATACTAAATGACACACAGGATCAGAAATACACCGAATCAGAGATATACTTTTTAAAAAAGCTATACCTGTACTTTGAATAAACTTATAAACAACATGCTAAAAACAAACTGTAAAAATCTGCTATGATCAATGTATTTTTATAATTGTGAAATGGCTTGGAAATCTGTAATAGTTTAGACAGTCAAGATAGATATGCAGTATCTACATTTGCATCTGGAAGTCATCTAGCTCCAATGGGATGCTTTCTGTAATCTAGTACTCAAAAGCAGAAATAATCTCACTGCAGACAAGTGACAGCACTCTAGTGAATGGTATTTCTAACTCTGTAGATCTTTCCCCATGGCAATGATACAGTTCCTCTGCCAGAAAAGACTGCCTTATTTGCAAGTATTAGCTCAGAAGTTTCCAAGAATACATTACCATGTCTGCTCTTCTGTGTCAGCTATGTATAAGGTGCTGCTATCTGCAGCAGTTGGCATTACGGTTTCATGCACAGCCGGACTCTGGGAAATGGCTCGGCCTACGACAGTTGATGCAGAACTCTGGCGTGCAGCTGCAAGAAAAACATGAGAAAGGAATTAGAAGGTCAATATCAAATCTGTGTTTCTTTGCACATGCTATCACACGTTACTACCTGACCACATGAGATCTTTGTAAAATGATCTTAAAGTAGTTTAATTAAAAAATAAGCTGATTTAATAAATCTGACAGAAATAGTTCTAAAGGACCATATTCTGGAATTCAGATTTAGTTAAATATTCTACTGATTTAGTAATGAAATTCTGCTTAAATAGAAACAAAGCATAATGAGAAATCATATACCAGTATGTACATAATGTACTTAAAAAATCATGTAGTATATATTTTATGCAAAAAATAAAATATATATCATGCAATATATAGATCATGCAAAACTGTTAGAGCACAAAATTCCTTAAATTTACTCCTTTATGATAATCTCCAACGTGATTACTGTATCTGGGACACAATTTTTTTGAATTTTAAACACTGCTCCCTTTAAACTCTGATATACAGTCTGTTTACACTATTTCTGAAAGCTTAACTTTTATCCAGTTGAATCATTCAGACCAGAAACAAGAATCAGCATCTCTGCCAGTACTGCATATATGTCTTTCTCTATTCAAAATACATTTTCAAGTAAGTAATGTTCCTACACGTAAAGACAAACTTGTTGGGTTTTTTCTTTGATTATTTAAATAATGGCAGGATTTTCTACCTGATACAACATTTTGTAGAACAAAACAGAATCTATAAAACATAATTCAAAAAATTTAATAGCAACAGAATATAGAATAACATGAAGAGGCATGAAAAGAGAATTAGACAAACAAAACCTCTCAAGTCTCTCAAAGACTTTTATTATTACCACATTAGCAAATACAAGCTTCAAGTCGAGACTTGGAATATTCACTCCCAAACTAGTATTTCAGCAAATGTGGCAATCATGTCTCATTGTCTTAACTTACAGAAAGATTATTTTTAGTTTTGAACTGTGCAGGAGGTGATTGTATTTTCCTAATGCAAATTCTGTTTTGTGCAAACGGCAAAAAAGAAAAAAAAGCAAGCCTTGACAAACTATTTCCAATCTTATTCTCTTGATTTCTGACATTCATCTTTTACTTCCTGATTACCTCGGTCTTTCACAAAAAGACAGAATAACATGGAATTCAAACTAACACACACATATGAATTCAGTGGTCACTAAAAATATGAACTTCAGAGGTTTTTAAAGTACCTTTCCTTTCAAGGTCACTGTTCTAATGTGTCTGCCTTTTAGGCTAGTTTTAGATCTACTTTTTTATTTACACCTAAGAGTCATATAATTTTCATTGCAACTTACTGCAAGATCATTAAAAACCTCTTTGGAGTCGTATACATTTTTCATAGAATGTCATTCTTTTTTAGTGGTCTTGCAAAACAGAACAACTTGAACATCATAACTGATGCTCCTACACAACAAGAAATACTGCCTCTTTGAGGCTGTTAACTTATTACTACCCTTCTTCCAATTACCTTTGGAAGCAGGCTGCTTTTGAGGGTTGCAGTATTTTTCTGTAGACATGAAGATAACAGCCAATCCAATTTCTGCCTCTGGAATAGCCCTAAGATTCTTGCTGTTAATATACAAATTAAAAAAAAAAAAAAAAAGCTTTTAAGGACAGATTCAAAGATGAATAGGCAAATGAGCACAGGTAAGGCAAAGCACCAAAGTACATTCCTCCTCCAAAAAAAATCAGCCTCCAAAAAACACTACCATTTTTCCCAATACAGGAAGTCAGCACAATTATCCTTCATTACAGCCATGTCCTACACCTCTGAACTCCCAAGTTTCCTGCTGCTGTAGCCACTGTCTAGCTCTAGTAATCTGGCCCATACATCTCTCCTTTCTTATTTTTGGGCATTTATACATTTGTGCTCTACCTCTGATTAAAAAACGGGTGAAAAGAAACTTGGAAGATCTGACTACTTCTTACAAGTCAGGCACCCTTCCCCTCCTCACAATCTTTTGTACTATAGGCATGAGGAAAGATTTGAGTACTGTCTCCTCTACCTAGCAGGAAAATTTAGGGGAACTAGGTGTATATGTTAAGGATTGAGATTTTGTTTCATTGTTTTAATTAAATGGCATAATGATAATCCTAACATTTATAATAAATACAGTCTGTGCTCTCAAACAAACCTACAACCAAAACAAAAATTAATTTTCACTAAACAGAAGCTGTTCTTCAAAAACACTGTATACAAATAATTACACAACAATGAACCACATGACCTCAAGGTACCATCTCATCTCCTTTTGATGAAATACATATAATCAATGAAATATCATAAATTATCTATTTTGAATTCTTACAGTATATTAATTTTAACTTCTTTTAAATAGTAGAAGAAAAACTACTTGCTGTCTGTAATTTTAAATCAGCTTCATTACAATGAATTTTTGTAGAACTGAGTTCTACAAAAAAAATAATAAAAAGAAAACAGAAATTCCACCAAATCCTCCCGGAACTGCCAAGTTCTTTCCTTACTGCTTCAAGAAGCTTCAGTTACTCTACTAAATACTTAGAACAATGAAGAAATGCCCTCTTTATAAACAGCCTCCTGCTTAAATATGTATGCAAACACCACAACAGTCTCTGTAGAGGTTCTGAAATTACCCTACCGCTGTACAAGAGAACAATGCTGCACCTTTCCAAGACAGTCAGAATGGAACCAGTCCAGTTTGTCATAGAGTCTGATCCTGAGATCTGAGAGTTTGTCAAACCCACATCAACTACACAAACTTCAGGAGAAAGTAGTAGAGGCATTTCTTTTCTTCCTTCTGTCATCAATTTTATTTCCCCTCCTCCAAGAACAACTGCTGGACCCAGTTTCTTGTGCTAGAAAGAGAATGCAAATAAAAAATCTTAGAATGCAATCAGTTTTGAGGTATCAGAATACAGAACTATCAGCATAGTGCTTCTCACTGATGCACTACTGCAGATGTAACATGTTCTGTTCCTCCTCTACATTTTATCCTGCTTAGGCCACTGTATTGTAGGATACATACACAGAAATCCTCCTTTCCTGATGGACCCAGAATGAGTGTGATTGCAGAGTGAACAAATCTGAACTTAGCTACCCCTGCAATATTTTTGTGATATAAAGCCTAATTACCTGCTTGGCAGTTAGAAACACAAAAGTTTTTCCACTGAATATTGTTTTCCTTTCTTGATGCTCAGATAAATCCAGGTTTTCACTGCCAATGGAAGGCTCATCAACTGGAGGATAAAAGCTGCAAGAACAGAAAATGAAAGTTTCAGATTCAATTATCAGTACTGACTCATAATCCTTTCTGTTTCAGAGTAAAGTTTTAAAGTTAAAATCCTGCATTTCTCTGTTAAAACTACTTACATAAAA
The DNA here is from genome assembly GCA_013400175.1 of Phainopepla nitens. NCBI lineage: Eukaryota > Metazoa > Chordata > Aves > Passeriformes > Bombycillidae > Phainopepla > Phainopepla nitens. The sequence goes on along the minus strand of VXBQ01010478.1, from coordinate 7,833 downwards.
ACATTTCAAGAAGAAACAGAGCCCCTAATTTCTCAAAGATAAGACTGACACTTTCTACTTCAGTAACTAAGAAAACACCTTCAGGAATGCATTCAACCAAACTGCTGTACACATACCCACATTCTTACTAACAATATTGATAAATGAGACTGCAACTTCACTCTGCACTTACTCTAGGTAACAGTAAAACTCCACACAAAATTAGTCATCTTGCTTCCTCTAAGTGGGGACAGTCACCCCTCATTCTCTTCTACTGTGTCAAGAAATTGTGTACCACACCACTCGAGAACAGCCTAAAATACAGCAGCAGACAAGTACGCTTTTCTTGCTGCTGGGATAGAGAACTGAAGGGTTTCACTCTGCAGATTCTCTATTATTTTGTCCTATACAGGCAAAGGGAGCAGGAATTAAGCTGGGAAACATATTAGGCAAAAATAAAATTCTACCCTGAAGCCCTAAGTTTGGTCACACCCTGTGACCTCAGCTCCAGCTTTGATGGCCTGCCCAAGCACGAATAGCCTCTAGAGTTAGGACATGCATCTCACTAATAATTTCAGGATACTTAGAGGATCTTAAAGCTACATACTCACTGCTACAGCAGTTCTGACAGAGTAAGGTGAAGGCATATATCAGAAAGAAGGCAAACCATAGGTCAATTTTAACCAAACTACACCACATCTGCACCCAAATAGCTGTTTATGTACATAGTTTGGCTGATCACAGAACTACTTATCTTTATTTTGACTGCTAATAATATATCCTTTTCATACTACTATGTAGGAAAAAAAAGATGCTGAAATATGCCAACAAAATTCAGTTTAACAGCAAAGACTGGCAGATTCTAAGGAAGAAAAATGAAATGCTGAAATATTGACATTTTGGAAAAAATCAAGCATCTGTAAGCAGAAAAACACCCCTCAAACACTGTGAACATTCATATATTTCAAGCTGAACACAAAAACAAGCACATAAATTTTCTACTTCATCCAAATATGCAATTCAATTATGATAGGCTAAAATGTGCTACATAGTTACAGGCGCTTTTAAATAATCTTCATTCTATGTGTTCTTGATAATCAATTCTTGAAACTTTATGTACACAATGAAAATCAAGTAACCTAAATCCACCAGATTTTGAATGGTATTTGATTCTGTTTTAAATGGACACACATCCTGTTTGCAAGACAAAGACACTGTTTACTTGTTTCTGTAACAGACAGAACAGCAGCATTACCAGCAGGTAATATTCGACCAAACAAATTTCAAGTTGCACAACTGATCATTAGCTTTTGATGGCTTGTATGACCTGTACTACAAAAGAAAAAAAATCTCCCAGGAAAGTATTTCAGAGAATATTAAATAGTTTGTTTAGTTTTCTTACACCCTCAGATAATAATGCAGTAAGTTTAAGTAGAAGGGAAAGTTACCATTCATTCAGATTCTCCAACTGAAACTGAAGAACAAATGAGTTTTAAGCCACGCACTCAGAGACGAATGATTTGAGATATCACACAAAGCCTGCTAATGTACAGCACCATCTAGAAACTAAGGAGTATTTCCTGCCAATTGCTCCAGACTGGCATCTGTATTTTACTAACAAGGTCGTGTCATGTTCTGTGAAATATATTTTACCACGTAGCAAGCACAGTTTATTGTGAATCCTCTCCAGTTTTGTTTCTATTTCCATGTGTGCACCAGAAGTTTGTTTAGTATCCACCCAGCCTCAGTCTTCAAACTACTCTACCAATGGCTACTATCACACCTACTAAAGGAAATAAATTGCCATTTCCTAACATATGAGCACACTTATGCATGTATATATATATACAGTGGAAATTTCTCACCTGCATAAACCATGTGTTCATATAATAAAAATACAACAACCATAACCCCCCAAAAAACACAACTGTCTCCCTTTTCAAGGTAAAATCAGTAGATATATGGGTTCAGATGAAACGGTCACATATAATATTTGGACTATTTTACACTTTCTCACATTGAGAAAATAACTGTTAAGAGCTATTCTGCAGTATTTACTGATTCCAAATTAAGAATTCCCTTTTGAAGTTAACTGAATCATGAAAATAATGAATATTTTATTCTCATTTAGTGAAGGCCAATGCACATTAGTCTCACTTCATCTCTCAACAGATGATTAAAAACCCCTTCTATTTCAGGGAATTCAATGGTCAGGTTAACTCTGCTCTGACCAAAGTTTACAGTAAACTCAGAAACTAAACAGCACACTGGGAAAAATACATCTATGAAATGAAATAAACTTGATACAATTTCTTTTATAAAAGTATAATTTTTTTATTTTTATGTATCAATTTCCAGAAGTGTTTGAAGCAATATTTAAATACCAACAAAACAAGTTCCTTTTTTTAGAGACAGTAATATCTCTAAGCATAGAGTCAATTCCAGAGCTCATTTTATAACTCTGGGGATGAGAACAATAAAACTGCTGGAATAATAAAATGTTAATCATGCTAAGCATTCCTCCACAAATAAAATTACTGTGAATTGCACATAATGTCAAAAATTATCAGATAAATGTATAGTTATCTGATACTCTAACTCCCATAAATTTAATTCTGCAACACAGTAAACACGATGATTTGGCAACTTACCTTTCATGATTTGGCAACTGCTGTCTGGACTGAATAGCTCTGATTAATTCAGAAAAAAACTCAGGTTTTATAATTGGTCGAGCACAAATCAAAGCAGATATAGTCTGAAAAAACAGAAAATACAAATTTACTGCATAGAAAAAGTTCAAATAGAATATGGTTCAACTGACATTAGCTTTTTAAGATCTAAGATGCGGAAAACATCAAACAAATAAAACAATACTGATTTGTGCTTCCAGGATTGTTTTGCTTCTAACAGCCTAGCTTTCAATGAGTGTTTTGTTTGAAGTTATGAAAATGTAGAAGGCAACTGATGAAAATCTCTAAGTCTTCAAAACTGGCATTTTTTATTTTCTTTCCCTTCTACCTCTTGTTGACATACACATCTTCTAAACTTGGAAAAAGAAGAGTTGACTACAGTTTTGTAGAGAAAAATCTTGATCAGGTCTAGAATTTAATTAGCATTTGTGGGAAAACTTCAATGCAATGCTATCAACAGGCAAAAGCTCAACATACCTTAACAGTAACTTTTACTGATACCATTACAAGGTGGGTACATTCTTTTGTCCATTCATTCACTACCAGGCCTCCAAGCTGCTGGATGGCTTCATTTAAAGCATTTTTCTGAGCTACATCTAAACATGAGGAGCAGACAACCAAAGGTTCATATTCCACTCTGCAAAGAACAAGTAAAAGAGAATTGCTTAAGTTAATTCAGCCAATCATTATGATGAACACAGCTGACTTAACTATCACATTTGTATCCCACGGAAATCTGAAGGAAAAAAAATAAGACCTCTAACTCTAATCTAGATCAAAGTAAAATCTTCCTGCTTTAAAATTTCCTCAAGAAACAAAATACTAATTTTTATTCAGAAAAATTAATGACAATTTGTCCTGAAGTCTGAAATATTTCTATGGACTTGTGGCTCTTTTACAGACATCGTGTAGAATGAGTGCTTCAAGAACAGTGCAAGGTCTGGGAATATCAAAAGAAATTTGAGTGTGTGCCTCCAAAAGCAAAAGTATGCTCAACAGGACAGGTCACCAACAGATCAATATTTGAAAATACAAGTGTCATAAAAAGAAATTTCAAGTAACAGCTTCCTAATATTTCCATTACCCTTGACCATAAGCCTTTATATATATTTTAGATCTTCTATATCAAATTATATTATTTCATTTTTAGATTATTTAAATTTCTTTCTACTTTGTATACTTTCTAGTACAACAGCCATGATGTATCCAGTCTCAGGGTATGATTCCCATATCATGTTTCAGGTATGTTTACCTAAAATATAAAAAAATAATTTATTGTAGTAATTGGAGGAGAATGCCAATTTTTTCTAGCAATAAATATTACCAGCAGCATTGATAAAACTGAATAAAATTTTAAGGCACAAAGACACCTTCTGGTTACTTTACCATTGATTTTAATGGTCATTAGACTTTTTCTATTTATCTGCTACTTCATTTCCAGAAGTGCTTTCTATAAATAAACAGACAGCACAGGCTACAATGTTAAATTTGGAAAGAAATATCAAGTTGGGTTCACACAGTCCTATAAAGTCAGTTCTTTTCTCATTACATTGCAAACAGCCAACAAGGGCTCTGACAAACTCTAAACCTTTCTCCCTTCATCTCATTTGGTGTAGATTTTGTTCTTTGCCTAAGAGAGCCTGAAAATACTTGCTGTACATGACATATCATCTTCTAAAATGCCTACAATTTTCATCTCAAAATAAATCATGTAAAAACATAATGGAAAACTATTTCAGAAGCATGTGGGAAACACAGGCAAAATACTACTCACCTCCTCTGCTTTCTAAAAATTCATCATTGCTGTATCACTTGCAAAGTTGTATGCTGTGCTAAAATACTCTTCTAAAAAAATTAATTTTTACTTGATATTTTATAATCAAAACACTTACCTAAACTTGCTCTCAAAGACTCCAAAGTTGATTCTGTCACCAGACTGCAAAGACACTGAAGCACCATTGAGTTTTGATCCATTAACAAAGGTACCATACTTAGATGTATCTCTTACTGTTAATATAGGTACTGAGAGAGACTGACTCTGAAAATAAATATAAATAAGCCATTATAGTTTGTCAGAATGAGACAGCTTTATCAGAAACAAGTTACTATCATTTTGGATCAAAGCAATGGATAAATAAAAAGCAGCCCACAAAATAGCATCTTAAATAAAGACTTTGGACAATGAGGCTTGCTGTATGTAATTATTTATCTTCTGTTTTTTACTGTATAGGAATGAGAGAAAATATACATGTTTTTATCTTTAGAATTTTTGTGTTTGTTACACTTTGTCTTTTTGGAGATTACACTTTGTCTTTTTGGAGACTGTGCCTGGTCATTCATTGGCCCAAAGCCTGAGCTAGTACAATTTAGCAAGGCTCTGAGATTTATTATGTTTTTGACCCACCACTCAGTTCTATCCTGGGCATTGAATAGTAAGTAAAAGCCTAAAGTCACTTGATGGCAGTTTCTTGCACTTCCTTCCATGAGGAATGCTAGTCTTCCCCAAACTGCAGGGCATGGAGACATCAGCATCTCTTGAGAAGAGATCAGATACTGTCAGATTTCCAAAGCAGTTCACAAGCCAATGAGAACACTGACTGCTTGTTTTTATTAATTTCTGCCATGCAGTTATATGCTATTTCACAGAATGGATAAGGTTGGAAGGGACCACTGGAGATGAACTGATCCAACCTGCCTGTTGAAGCAGGTTTCCTTATAGCATGCTCAGGATTGTCTCCAGGGTCCTTTGGAGTATCTCCAGAGACAGAGACTCCACAACCTCTCTGGGCACTCTGTTCCAATGCTGAGTCACTCTCACAGTAAACTTCTTACTCAGGCTCAGGTGGAACTTTCTGTGTTCCAGTTTCTGTCACTGTCTTTTGTCCTGTTGTTGGGCACCACCAAGAAGAGCCTGGTCCATGCCCTTGACACCCTCCCAGCTACTGATGGACATTGATGAGTCCTCTGAGTCCTCTCTTCTCGAGGCTGAACAGGCCTAGATCTCTCAGCCTTTCCTCACAGCTGAGGTGCTCCAGTCCCCTCATTATCTACACAGCCCTCTGCTGGACTCATGCAATATTTGCAGTATTAAAGGGACAAATATACTTTACTTATTTTATTTTAAACACTAGATAAGGTTACACAAATGAAATTTCTGCTGACCGGCTTCAAAACATCCCTAATTGTCACAACACTCAGTGACAGTAAATTGCTGATTGCTAATTCTCCTTTGTACATTTTTCTCTCCCGTGCCCTAAGCAAATACAGAATTAATGATGTGAAATGAAACAGAAACCAAGTCTGCAGTAAAACAACTGAAGGACTTCCTAGAACTTAACATTTATCTGTGTAATGAAAATTACACAATAATTTTCCTGCTATGATTATTTTAATACAAATTCCTACTGAATCTTTGCTCTGGGATAAAAAGAAGCTTGGACTGCTAAAATTATGCCACTAAATTCCTCAACAAAAGCAAATAAACCTAAGGGAAAAAAATATTTCAAGTTAAAAAAAAAAGAAAAAGACAAGTGATCCATGGCTCTACTCCAAGCATAAAACTGGTGAGAGCAAAATGAGAGTATGCATTGTCATGGCAGTCATGCATCATCCCCACAGTGCATGGAAAATGCAGTAAAAGGGTGGCTACTTACCGGGCTCGTTTCAGGCCGACTTACGGTGAGAACGGCGTGACTTCGACTGATAGACTGATCTTCCTGAATTAAAATTGTGCAGTTTCTGCGTCCAACAACGTACTCTACACCGCTTAAAAGCCGATAAGGCTCTCCTGGAAATACACAAGAGACAGAAAAAATACCATTTCAGGAAAAAAAACCCACCAAAATACCTGAAGCACATAGGAGAGACACTGAGGAGCTTGTAGTACATCTAAATCTCACCTTTGTTATGCATCATTTATGGTCAGAGCATGGTGCTAATAATGCCAAGGTCGTGGGACTTATCCTCATGTGCCATTCACTTAAAATTAGACTCAATGATCCTTGTGGGTCCCTTCCAACTCAGAATATTCTGTGACTCTGATTAGGCTGATTAGGATTATGCATTTAGCTTATAGACAAAACCTCTTTCTTTCTTTCTTGCTCCCTTGCTCTGTCCATTATAAAAGGATACATTTTATGATAAACAAAGCAGTTTCAAAAGCAGAGGCACACTTTTTTCAACAATGTATTTTTACCAATACCTTCTTGAAGATAAGGTGTAACATTTAGAAGAAAAAAAAAACACAATGTAAGAGAGGTTTTCTAAATCACCTTTGTAAGGGTACATAATTTTTTGAGGTTATATTATGTATTTACATAACTGTTTAAGAGGTTCAGAGGAAAACGTCCTCCTAATGAATGTAAGATTTTCATGTAAATCAAATTGATACTTCGTGAGTTCATCTCTGACCAATGCTTATGCTTTGTACCTGTCACCTGGACCCCATGGTGGCTTCCCAGAGAATGGCTTGACTCTCTCCCAAAGGCGTGCTACCACTGGTCAACAGAAGCAAAAATGTTTCTTGATGAATATGAGTAAGAACAAAAAAAATTCCAGTTATCAACCCTGGCAAATAACTTTCCAAATATGAACTGTGCAGAAACGATCATTCTGAATAGAATGAAGAGTGGTTTGATCAACTCAAGAACTCTCTAGGCAGCAAGGGGTAAGTCAGTTCATTTCAACAGCATTAGGTGCTGTACCAAGAAGGAAATCAAAATTTCCTCCCAGTGAACCAGGAAATAGAGAGCAGATCCAGTTGTGTTAGGTCTGTTCTTCATAAGCATTTAGGAAGAGAAAGAAATGTATGTATTATATGATACCTATTATTAAAGCTCCTATGACCAAGAAAACAAAAAAAAATATAGAGGCAATTTCGTTTCAAAACTCGGCATGGAAGAAACACCATGAAGCTCAACGCTTGGTTCTTGAAACATCAACACGGTAGTTAAACATCGTTTCTGAGGTTGCTACCTCTCCAGGTATTTCAAAGCAGGACACTGTAACCTGCAGCACACAGGTTCCAAAAGCAGCCCTACTAGACTTAACAGGCCCTGCGGTCGGCAGTGCTCCACGGAAATAGGAGGCTTCGCCGTGGACGAACACGCAGAGCGGCGAGTACTTATCAGCCCAGCGGCCCGAGGCAGCGCGGACGCGCAAGGCC